>JAAAKO020011561.1:0-17537 GCA_010015015.2 Bolitophila cinerea | reverse complement strand
TCGCACGTGAAACGCAGCAGAGCGACACACTCCAACGCGTGTTCAACTACTTGCAGCACGGTTGGCCAAACAAAAAAACAAATCAGCGACGACATTGCGCCATACTTTGCCAGACAAGAATCACTTTCAACATCCGGCTATTGTCTCATGTTCGGTACCAGAGTCGTCGTACCAGCCTGTTTTCAACGATAAATACTCAACCGACTGCATCAGAACCTCCCTGTTCAGAGTCGCATGAAGAGTCTCGCCCGAAGTTTTGTGTATTGGCCGACAAGAGACAAGCAAATCGAAGAATACGTGCGCAACTGCTCCAAGTGTATGCAAACCAGCAAAGCACCGATCAGAGTGTCGCTACACCCATGCCGGTTCAGTCGCCGGACGCTATTTCATCGTCATCATCGACACATTTTCTAAATGGCCAGAAGTTCACGCAACAAACACAATCACGACAGCATACACGAGTGAAATTTTGTCTAGCTTGTTTGCGCACTACGGAGACCCAGAATTCATCGTCAGCGACAACGGTACGCAGTACACCAGCGCAGATTTTAACGAGTTCTGCACCCAGCGTGGAATTGATCCCATCAAGACCGCACCGTACCATCCCCATTCCCCAATCAAAAGGCCAGGCGGAACGATTCGTCGATACATTTAAGCGCGCACTGAAGAAGTACGAATAAGGGGGAGAAACCATAGTCAAACATTTGGACTGCTTCCTGAAAACATACAGATCAACGCCAAACCGAAGCACACCAGATGTTAAAATCGCCGACTGAACTATTCCTCGGTCGTAGAATACAAACATCTCTGGATATATTGCTACCATCTGCGACATCAGAAACATCTAAACCGGACGAATACATGAAACGTCAGTACAATGGCGCTAAAAACAGTCTCCGTGCAAAAGCCCGTTCTCAACAAAAACCCAGATTGGATACCAGGCAAGATGATCGAGCGTATAGGCAACGTGGTGTATAATATTAACATCACAGAGGACCACCGCAACAAACTCGTACGTGTCCACGTCGATCAGAAGCGGCCGCGTACTACATTCGTCCTTGCTGCACTTACCATTCACCACTCTCTTGGATATATTTAATATGCAGCCACTCCAGTCGCAAACGCGACCCGAAATCTGCACAGAACCAACAGCAACAACAGATCCCTCACCAGCAGTGACGGCAGCTCCAGCACCCCGCCGAACGCCTGCACCAGTGCGAGGTCGAAAAAGACCAGCGTCAACAACTTACATACCTGCGAGACTACGAGCTCTTTTGAGGGGGAGATGTTGGCAACCCCTGTATTATACTGTATTAAATATTATGGAACACACACAGACACACTTCATATTTACACACATACAGATACATTATATATAAAATTGTAGGCCGGTGGCCATCATTATTGTTTCTCAATTATATTAAAACCGTGTTCTTTCTTCTCGGAATATAAATATTAACAGTACCAAGTAAAGGTACAATATTTAGATAAGATTGATTTTTGGAATAAAAGTATCTTAGATAAAAAGACGAACGCACGCAGCTCTTTTTGGACCTATTGTGCTCTAAATATAAAGAACATTTAAGAACTATTGTTTATGTTATTTCTTAAACGAATAATCTAGAGAATGATCATAATATTATTATTAAGTTGAAATATATGGAATAAATAGACAAAATTGTAGAGCAAGTAATATCAAATAAAAATCGAATGATCATGCAAATTGTCCAGCTAAAAAACAATAGTATTATTATTATTATTATCGCCGGCTGAACTATTCCTCGATCGTAGAATACGAACAATTCTGGATCTATTGATACCATTTTGCGAATTGTCGGAATCAATTTTATTAATTACGGCAATCATTAAATAAAATATTGAATGATTATTTGGGTGGAAAGTCCAACAAATTATTTTCAAAAATCTATGGAATCACCGAGAAAATGACGTGGCATTTGAATAACAATTAGAATCATTTTCCACGATTATGATTCAATAAGAAAATTTCACCTGGCCAACTTTCTGAATCCTTATACCATATAAAAATAATTTTAAAAATATACAAATTGTCTTTGGAACTGTGTACATATACGCCAATTTATTATATTATAGAATAAATTCTAAAAACATCTCTAAATTTAGGAATATATATCTAAATAGTGAGGAAGCTAGGTGGTAAAATCTGACTTAGTTGATTGTTTTATTTTGTTTTTATTTCATAGTATAATTATAATCTATAAATTGTTTATATTTTTACTTCTTAAAAAATCTATTTTTTTAGTTTTGTATAATTTAATAAATATTCTTCTGTTTAGTTAATTATTTAGTTATATAATGGCTTTTTCTGTAAATATATATATTTGTGATACATTTGTAGTTCATATGTAAATATATTATATTTAGTATTTCTGTAAATTACTTATTTTAAAAAATGTCTTGTGCGATAATTGCATTCAATTTTAAGCTATAAATAGATTATTATAAATATTTAATGGTATACATAAGATTTTTGTTGTTTTGTGCTCACAGATGCAGTAAAGTGCCATTGCCTTCACCTTGAACAAGTGACGTCCTGTAAATAAACGTTTGCACATCTAGTACATGTATTTCCGTAGCACAAATCACGACAAACAACACCACGAATCCAACGTGTTGTACCGCCCTTAGAAACTCCCATACCTTATCGCAAAACAAGCTCAGTAGAAGACAATGCAATAAAGCGTGCACATTAATTATACGCCAACACCAGGCTACGCAGAAGAACAAACGAGACAAGAACACAAACGACTGTCGATCGTACTGATTTTGTGTCACATTATTATCAACACGTTCTAACATTTCCTGGTACAGTGCAATGTAGCGATTCCATGCGATCGAGCTTAGCACGAGTTGTCCCGAAAAGTACAGAACTTCTTGTGTTATCTTCTTTGTTGTGAATTGTCTTAATTTGTATGTTATGCCAGCCGTTGTTTCGCAAGCCTTACCATCGCCCGAAGGCAGCGTTGCCTGAAATTGTGTGTATCCACGACGCGGAGGATTATTTCGTAAATGTATCAATACAGCTGTTATCAGTGCAATGCATCCGAATGTATCGCAAATACCGTCAATATAGTATCCGGACGAACCGATTTCAGAGCGTTCACCAATGACATGATTACGTTGTCTTGCCATGTGCCCGTCCAAATCATCCATAAATGTTCGCACCTGAAACAATAGCACACCGAAGCGTCTGTATCCGAGACTGTCTGAGGCTACAAACCGACCGGCTGCAATGGCCACAAACACATGCAACACTGAGATAATGTTGGGCGAAATCCAGGCAGAGCTTGAAAGCGCAAATGCATAATCGAACACAGTCGCCATCGGGGCAAACAAATACAGATTGGTGTGATCGAGCATTAGGGCTTTTACTGTTGGATAGCACAATGGATTGATGTCGCATGATACGAGCGTGACATCCTTGTAGTGTATGGCTGTAGCATTTATTGTACGGCTATAAGAGAGTGTCGAAATCGTATATCGATTAATTGGATATTGTTGCAGACGAATGTACAGACATGAGTCCATGAACAGATACCAGAGAATCATCGCGGTCACAAGGCCGCAAAGAAATTTGCTTACGTACGAACTTGGACCGATCATCATTATGTCTGGGTGGGTGAGATGTGTGCAAACAAGCCTAGAAGAAGACGAGTTCCAGCACCTGAAACACACAACATACAAAAGAATAGTTTAGACTTTAGATAGTTATCTAAAAAGAAAAAAAATAGATGAGATATTAACATTATTTTAATTCAATTAAAAATAATAGTCGTTCTGGAGCTGCGCGAAGATGCTGATTAAAATGCCCTTTTGCTTTCAAAAAACAAATCAAATTCATTGATAAAAAATCTATTTTTGATTCCAAAATCCTACAAACAATATTGCGATACTTCCAATGGCCATAGTAGACCTTATTTCCTCCTCAAATGCATTCACAAAAACGCCTCAAGTTAATTACCCTGGCGTAAAGCTACAATAGATCTGAACCAAGACCCAAAATGATCGTGATTTAATCTCAGTTCAACAATAATCAAACATTTCGGATATCAGCGCATTACAAATTACTTTTATAATTATATCTTGAAATGAGAATTTGTTATTGTTATGTTATGCGAATAGATTACAAAAAATAGCCAAAGTGTAAATCTGATACGGACACACAAGATATCCTTCCAATTTATATATACAATAGACACACAAGATATCCTCCCATTTTATATATACGATACTTTGCCAGTTATTATGAACGTTTTTTTTTGATAATATGATATCTTAAAACAATTATAAACCAAAAATAACAAAAAAATGCAACTAACCTGTGGCACCTGCGTACTCTTTCCACAGCCGGTCTCGCCCACGAGAATCAGTGTCTGGTAGTTTTCCAGGCAGAATAGAATCTGTTCACGGTATTTGCGTATGGGCAATCGTTCGCGCTGTGCCTCGAGTGCCAGAGAATGATTCGAGTTGAATACGAAAGAAGTTACCTGATCATCGGTGGGAACGGCGTCACGATCCGACGCAAACGAATCGTCATCTAAAACATGATTAAATCCAAAAAAATATTAACGTTCCGTCGTCGTACTTGTCGTACTACAGAATAAAAATGTCACCACACACAAATAATAGAAAATCGTTACAATTATATTTAACGACTTTGTATATTGAGGAATGAGATAGTATATAATAATATGTGTGTTTTCGATGAGTGTGTGCGAGCAGCGAGCATTCACTTAACACGCGGTCTGTGCTCTGTGCTTAGAGTTAGTTATATTCAACATATAAATATTACATTCGTACAATAAAGGAGGGTGTTGGTGTTGCGTGCTCGCTTAATTATATGTTTTGTAGGAAGTATATATATATATGAATATATATAGAACATAAATATATCTCCGCAAACATTATGACCTACTCTAGAAGTTCTTTTTTGTCGATACAATTGGAGGTGCTCAAAAAAAGTCATTACTTTTTTACTATTGAACTATACATTTAAATGTTCAATAGGACAAAAGGAAATATATAATCAAAGTAAAGGCATGTTTGTGTGAAAAAGTTCTTTCAATGTTTAATTATCCTTTCAGAATGAACACACTATTTATTATCTATAATTATGCAAAAGGGTTTTTCTATAGTAAAAAAACTTACACAAATAAAAATAAAATATATAATCATATCTTAAATAACTTACCGGGTTTTACAAATCTCGCCTTTGGCATGGAAAACATTTCGGAAGCGCGTAAGTTGGCTCGATACAATTAAAATGTTTACTGCGGAATTTAAAACATTTATAAATCATATTTTCTTATTGTAAAATTTGCACTTTACATGCATGGAATTTAAATAACTTAACTTACATTCGAATTAGTGTAACCTAATCAATATATAAGTGCAAATATACGTAATTATAAGCTCAGGTGAAATATGTGCATTTGTTATTGTTTTTGTTTGCACTTTGCAGTTATAGATTAAACATTAAACGGAGGCTTTGTTATCGAAAACATGATTTTATATGGAGGTGAAGATTCTCGCGAAACGGTGCCTTGTTTCACAAATTAATCGTACACTTTATTTTAAATTGTATTATTTTTTATTTAAAATAAATCATCAAAAAATGTATTTTCTATTTTAAAGTTGTATAGAATATTTGACTTCTTCTTAAACGTCATTGCCCGAGCTCTGAGACAAAGAACTGCACGTGGCCATATACCAGCGAAATGACGTGCTGACAAAAATATAATTTGACATTTCGTTATTATTTTTTTATCATAAATAAATACACTACTCTTTCTTATGAATGGAAGTTTGATTTTTTTAAAGATAACAATACACAGTGAGAACGAGAAGTAAGATAGCAAAACAACATACAAATCTAAATTTCTTATACCAGCTAGAAATTAAAATACTGTATATTCGAAACAAACCCTAATGTTGATAATGCAGTTACCTTTTTATTCAGCACTGCGGCCCTCTTCTTTTCTGACATAATATGACAGCTAAAAATAGATATAACCCTACTTTCGTCTGTTTTCATTTTTACTTTGTCCTTAAATTAAAATTCAACAAAAAGTCCACTTAAATATACTAAAATGTTTAAAAAAAGTTTACAGTCGCTTCGCAGCTTAGCAACTGCATACAAAGCCACAACACCGGTTATTTCTCGACAATACAGTTTATACGAACCGGACTATTTGGATGTACTGATTCCCACCCATAAAAGTGATCATGCAATTCATACAATTTGTTTTCTTTTTTTAGTCTCTAAAACCCAAGTACCCAGTTTACGATACGATCGATTTCCAAATCAAAGGTTATGACTACACTGTGCTGGAGAGTTATCAAAAGTTTTTGCACCGTGTTGCCGATTCTATGGATCTTGAAGTTTCAGATGGGTAAGGGCCGGTCAACATGACATGCAATCAGTGTTAACATTTATTTGATTCTATATTTCTGAAATAAACGTTAATTTCAGATGGGCAAATCCTCCGCAACACATTCAAGCACAGCTTCTGAAGCCGCTTAGTACAGTTGTAGAGGCTGACTATAAACTCACCGTATACGAACGATCCATTCAGGTAAACACTCACATACACATACTTAATTCTTCACACACACACACTCATTCTATCACGTATAATAATATAAAAATTAAATATCTGTACACCGTAGGTATCCGATGTTGGAACACCACTGTATCCAATTTTGCTAAGGCTAGCGCAGGCCTCTTTGCCCGAAGGTGTTACGCTGAGTGTGGTTGAGCACTCCGAAGCCGAAGATGATGTTCGATATGTGCCCGACAAGGACCTGCTTGAGCTGAAACAGCAGCTTGACGATTTGGGCGGGCCACTCCAAAAGAAAAAATAGTTTGTATATAAGAAAAGAAGAGCTTTAAATTGAGACAAAAACTAGTCTAAATAAATCATAAAAGAATAACGGTGGGTTTTGAATCATAACAAAAAAAATACAAATCAACGAAGAAAATACCGTATTAAACTTGATTATTTTACGAGATAAAACATGTGAAAAACTTTGTTCGTCCAGAGCGCTTTGAGTTCGTTTGAAGGGTGCAGAAAAGGTTAAACCTAAGACCCGACAGAAAAAAAAACAATCGGCTCTGATTTTTTTCTATACAGAAAAAAATTACCCGGACTATATATTTTTTTAACATTAAAAGTTTACATTTGGGCCCAGGTTTTTTCTATACCGAAAAAAGGAGAAATCGCTTCCAGATTTTTGTCTATACAGAAAATGATCAATAATATCGGGCCTGATCTTTTCTTTAAAGACTTTTTCTTACTTGAACTCTAATTTTTCTATAATCTCTTCGAAAAATGGGCAATCGTGCCCAACTTTTTTCTATAAAGAAAAAGAAGAAATCTCTCCGTGTTTTTTTCTATACAGAAAAAAGAGCCAACGGGCCCAAAATTGGTTTCTATACAGAAAAAATAGTAATCAGGCTCCAATTTTTTCTTTCTATGCAGAAAATTATCCAAAATAAGGCCACGATTTTTTTATACAGACAAAAATTAGCAATAGGTCACCGCTAATTTCTATACAGAAAAAAGACAATAGGGCCCGAACTCATACTATACAGAAAAAAGGAACAATTTTTATTTTTTTATACAAAAATCGGGCCCATTTTATTTTTATTTATTACAGAAAGCATCGGCTCCAATTTTTTGTATACAGAAAAATGCAATGTGGCCCTATTTCATACTAAAAAGATGAACAATTGGGCCCCGATTTTTTATTCAAAAAAAAAATTAACACTCAGGCCCATTTTTATTTTAAAGACGTCAAATATACAAAGTTAATGCCATCATAACAATTACATAATTCAAAATCAAAACTAAAATTATACAAATTCTAATTCAAAAAAAAATTGGGAACCAATTTTCTCTATACAGCAAATGGAGCAATCGGCTCTATTTTTTTCTGGAAAAATGATAAATAAAGGTAGATTTTTTGAAATATGACCTAGACAGGTCATACCGAACAGGAAACGCAGCCTAAATGCACTGGAAACTGAAACAAAGGCCAATTTTTATTTGTTTTATATATCTAATAATTGATTTTTATTACTTTGTCAATTATAAATAAAAGCTAAGGCAAAATCCTAGCCATAATATATAATTAATGATTTCGAAAACCTGTTTTCCTTTTCATGCGACAGAGTGTCCTAAGATCTACGGTGTGTGTGTGTATTGTGTTGCTGTTGTTGTTGTTGTTCTGTTGTGTTTTGCTTCACTCGCGCATTTATGATTTATTTGTTGTTAAGTTTTAAGATATACATTATACAGGGAGTGTGTGTGGATCTCACATAGAATACAGAAATAAGCGCACCACAAACGAGCGAGATACTTTTGTTTACAGTAGTAGTGTGTTTTTGTTTATCCTAACTATCTTACATGTTATATTAGGTCTGTTTGTGTTTGTGTGGTGAGGGTGGCTTTTTATTAAAAAGACAGTCCTAAATCTTTGTGATGATCAGAAAGTGTAATTAATAAAATCACTAGCACTAGTTTTCGCTAGCCATCCTGTTGCCTCAAGATTACGAAAAAAGAACATAACAAAAAACTCTTATTTAGCTTACGTAAGTAAATTGACTATAATTTCATGCAACAAAGAAAGTATCATATTTATTTTTGCCCAACGCAAAACTCGATTTCATAATTTAAATATTTTAACAACAAAAGGATCTCACATGTATTTCATGTGTGTGTGTTTAAGAATTTGGTAAATTTGGTTTCCTACAATTTTAATTAAAGACCTATTCTCAAGAAGGCGGCCGGCCCTAATCGAATATAATTGCACTAAATCGAAATATTTTTTTAATAAACGATGCTGTTTTTGGTATTGTCTACAATAATAATTTAAATAATTTAAAGCGACGACTTTTCTCGTCAAAATTGCTAATTATATAACCTAATCACGTTTGAATTCTGAAACTATATAAAGTATAGATTATTTTCCACATACTAATGTATGTTAGTATGTGTGTGTGTGTGGTTTCGTCTTGTGATGTTTTTTGTGTTTATGTGTGACTTAAACGTTACAACTTAATCGATAAATGTACACAGTGTTTATCTGTTTTTAATTATACAATATAAAAAATGTGGCGAGTAGATTTCGATTAAAGTGTGTGAGAGTGTGTTTGTTTGTGTCTGTTTTTAGTGTGTAGGTGTTATATAGTTTAGAGAGCTGCTATGTATAGATAGTAGTGTGTGTGTTTTTTAGTCCAGATGCTTGTACATGTCGTCGAGTTGAGGCTTGAAGTAGCTCTTGAGCTGGGGCCGTCGCGACTTGAACGTTGGCGTCAGTAGGCCGTTCTGTACGGAAAACAGATCCGGATGCAGGTAGATATCTTTAACCTGCAAATATATGGAAAACAAAAACAGTTAATATAGTAATTGTTTGTACGAGCTTATGCTCTCTGTTCTGCCTTACCTGCTCGAAGGACTTCAGACCGACTTGCTTTCCCCAGGTCATCATGTCGTTTTGAATCATCTCCTTGACCTTGGCATTATTGCACAGAATGCTAAGCGTGCCAGGAATACTGTGCTCGTGAGCCCAGCACTTCAGGACATCGACGTCGGGAACAACCACAGCCACAATGCAGCTCTAAATAACAGAATTTTATAATCTCTGTCGCAATCATCCCTCTATTTGTCTCTCTCTCTCTCTCTCTCTCTCTCTCTCTCTCTCTCTCTCTCTTCTGCTTACCTTAAGACTTTCGCCATACACAAACACCTGTTCGACGTACTGACTACGAATGTAAATGTTCTCGATCTTTTCTGGCACAATATACTCGCCCTGGCTCAGTTTGAATATGTGTTTTCGGCGATCGATGATCTTCAACGTTCCATTGGTTGTCCACATGCCCACGTCACCAGTATGATGCCATCCCTCTGAATCTATGGTCTCTGCGGTTCTCTCGGGGTCCTTGTAGTATCTGTGCAAATAAAAATCAAACGCGGTAAAAAACAAGACCTTACAAGTGTGATGTTTTGTTTTTTCTAAAATGTGTATGATACTTTACCCCTGAAAAACGTTTGAACCCTTCACGCAGATCTCGCCTTGATTATCGTTAGCGTAGTACTCCATTTCGGGTACGTCGACGAGCTAATATAAAATAACATTTTTTTTAACCTAGATTATAAGTCATAAATAAACAATCGATTATCTTACCTTAATGCAACAACAAGACACTGGTGGACCAACGTGCTCGGGCACGCTATCACCTTGTACCGTGCACGAAATCGGGGCAGTGCACTCGGTCTGACCGTAGCCCTCGACCACCAGACATCCGAGAGCACATCGGATGAACGTCAGCACGTTACCGGCCAGCGGCGCTGATCCCACCACCATCAAACGAAGGTTTCCTCCGAAAGCTATAAAACCAAACAAAACAATATAAAATAAATCTCCATAAATATTCAATAAATATGTAACCACAAACCTTCCTGTACCTTCCGGAAAACAATCTTGTCCCAGATCGAATTCTTGCGAATGATGCCACGCTTCAGTTCAGCCTCCTTCGAGCGCAATGCCATATTGAATAGCATACGCTTCATACGGGAGCCCGACACCTCGGCATGGATCTTGTCGTACACACGGTTCAGTAGTCTGGGCACGGCCGGCATAACAGTTGGTCGCAACGCTTTCAGATCGTTGGTCAGCTCCTTGATGTCACCTGAATAGAAACCCACCGCACCGCCTGAATAGTAAATGCCGTTCTCGCAGCAACGCTCCAGCATGTGCGCCAAAGGCAGGAACGACATCATGATGTCACCGACGCGTGGCCTGTGATCACCTGTGTACCGGCGGAAAGGATTTATGAATTGTGTGTTAGCTTCTAATAGAGGTTACTAGTAAAAGTTTTTATTAAAAATTTCTACCTAATTGCAGTAGAACAGCGCACACTCCGGCAACGACGTTTTTGTGAGTCAATGTGACTCCCTTAGGATTACCGGTGGTGCCGGATGTATAACAAATTGTACAGATGTCTTCCGGCTTTGGAGGACACTCTGGATGGTCCCGCTGCGCTCCCAAATGCTCAACCTATAGTTTGAGGCAATGCGATAGTATCACAATCTTTCTTATTATATATACTGCTTTTACCTCCTCGAAACTATGAATCTCAACGCCTCGGTTGCGCGCACGCTGCAGTGTGGCCGAGCGTACCGGTCGTATGGAGATCAAGCGCTTGAGGCCACGCGGTGCCTTGTCCAGCAGCAAATTGGCCTTCTTGTCGTCCTCCACTACCACGGTGGACATGTCCGTTTGTTTGATGATAAAAGCACAGGCATCCGGTCCGAGGGTGTCGTACAGTGGCACTACGACCAGCGAATAACAGTAGGCACCCTGTTCGAATAGAATCCACTCGGGACGATTCTGCGAGTAGATGCCGACCAGCGAGTGTGGCTGAATGCCGATTGTGATCATGCCGGAGCCAAAGTTTTTGGCGCGCAGCAGGGTTTCGTTGAAGTTCATCCACTGTGGAAAAATAGGAAAATGTGAGACACTTTATTATGTAACGCTTATTTTTGAGGTTAAGTTAGGGCAAATGGCTATAATGACTAAAATGGATAGAAGATAACAAAATCTAGAGTCTGTAAAATACTGCGCTTCATACAATTACGTTTAGAAAATCAAAAAGTAAAAAACATACAATTTTTATCATTGTTCTTTGATTTAAAATAAATAGATTGATTTTTAATGGAATGGATTTCAATGTGTGGAAATTTGTTCCTTAAAAAAATAAAATGAAAGAAAGTACAACTGAAGTCTTACGTTATAAAGCCCTTGCCTAAACGTACACGTCTTCTTGTTGCCTAACCAAATTTTCTATTTTTTTGCATTTGATTTTGCGAATTTTGTCAATCAAAGATGATACGGCGGCATGAAATAGACCATATACTTTTTTCAGTACACAAGAACAATCACTTATTCTTTTTGACAAAAAAAAGCGAAAAAGAGATTCAAGAGATTATGGGCGATTTTTACAAGGTATATTTTGCCTAGCACCGATAATACGATAATACGTTTTTTAATAATCCTTTGAAATAATCAGATTTGAGATAAGTGGACATTTTGAGGCCATTTGACGGCCATTTAAGTGGAAACAGTTGCCATTTACTTGGCCATTTGATTAAAATGTTTATGAGGTGACCATTTAGGAATAAAGGACCAACATTTGGCCAATTATTTTGCGGGTGGGCCATTTGACAGTTAGTGTATTGTCCAAAAGAATCTTTAAGGGCTGCATTTCTACAAAATGGCTAATTGGCCATTTGGGCCATTAATATTATTGACCACTTGGCCACTAGGTGGAAATCCGGCATTAGAATCAGTTTTTATCTGAGTTGGTAAATTTAATATATAATTGTATTTTCATATTATTTTTTTAATTTTAACAGCTATTTATGGAATTAGAAGATTAAAAAAAATGTACAGCGAAAGATAATATAAAATATAAAATTACGATCTAACTTGAAAAGTTATATCTCGACAATTCATGAACGAATGTACCACGATTGGCCAAATCAGAATTTTCCAAATGACATACGATCGCCAGATAACCAGGTATCGATATAAGCTAAAAGTGGCTAATCGTAATTCGGCCAATCAAAATTTGGCCAATCGAGAGACACCGGTCATGAACACCTAATATTATGTACTATCAACAGATTTATTAAATTTTACCAAATGAAAGATGGCGCTAATATTGGTTATATAAGTTAAGTGTACTTACACTGTAGGGTGATGTGAGACTCTCACGCCATCCCAGGCACGGTCCGTTGTTTGACTCATAGGCACCCCTTCGAAAGGTCTCGTACAGCGTTGTGGCATCCTCGGTGATGTAGTCGACGAACTTTCCATTCTTGGATTCCTTGTAGAACTTTGAAACGTGTATCTGTTCGTGTCCCTGTTGTGAAATAAAAATAGACAAATTGTAAATTAATTATTTCTGATATAGTATACATAATTAAATTTAATAAAAATTGTGGTGAGCGCGAGATTTTTAGGTTTGTGGGTTGTGAGGAATTCGACCACCGTGGAATCTAGGTCAAAGTCACAACATATATAACCACCTATGTATGTATTTTATTTATACACGAGTTATAGAACCCGATTGTAAACACACATATTTTATCATAAACATAAATCATTTGTACGATAATATTTATATCGATATATGAATTATTTTAAATAATCAAGACTAATATTCCTCGACATTATTTGCGAGGAATATTAGTCTGTTATTACTTGAGGTATTATTACGTTAAATACACACAGCGCAGGTTTAGTATGTTTACTTAGAGAGTCAAATCATATATTCAAATAATATAATAGAACAGCTGTTCGTTTTGTGCTTTATGCTTTATGCATGTTATCATAATAAATGTAATGTAATGTTGTGGCCATGTCTCGGCTAATCATGTTCTTATATAAGCATTGAAATTAAAAATAGTTTATTTAATTTATAATTTAATTTGTATAAATATATATTTATATATATATATAGTCGATAAAAAAATAAATTTTGAATCATAAAGTCGTGTGTTATTTTGGAAAATCGTTTATGTAAGATGCCTTTTGTATCATATACAGCAGAAACCTATAAATTCAGATTATTATATATTATTATTATATTCATGTATTTTATTATTACTATTTTAAATTAAAAATTTGAGTAAATCTTAATATTATTTAAATATCAGGCAAACGACCTTAAATACGATTTTCCCGATTTTTTCAGCCTTATGTTGGTAATGATTTTTGATATCAGGGTATCAGTTTTCAAGTTTTTGTTAGGGCTTTTGTTTTAAGGATTTCGTCACCAAAATTTGCTGTCCACAATTTGCCAAATGCATCCTTTTGTGAAGTGCCGCTCGTTTAAATTAAATATTATTTTGCTGAGTTCAAATATTATTATTATTATATATATATATATATATATATAATATTATTTATAAAATAAAAAAAAAACAATTTGCCGCAAGAAAAAATCGGGTACCATATTGGTATTTATTCAGTGTTCTGAAATAAATGTGAGTATTATTTATTTTTTAACATAATACTATTTTCAACAGTTAAATAATAACTTTCGTTTCCCTTATTATAAAATAATATAACAATATTTTCTATGTTCTTGAGTAATGCTCTAAAAATGTATTTGAAATAAATAAAACGTTGGAACCCGAAAGCTATATAGTCATTACTTTATAAATTTTGTGTAAGAGTTCAGCTTTTTCGAGCATAATTCTAGCAATAAAAATCTTAAAGTATGATTGAAAGTCTAATTTAGTTAAGGATACATCCCTTAATTTATTTTTGGCTTCGCCCAGTAAAGTGATCACGCCGAATTTTCTTCCAATCTTTGAAATTGCAAAACACGGTATCACTCAAACCTAATGTTAGCATAGAGCGATCTCGTGCCTGCACTACAAAGACAATGGCCATCCTTATTGGTGTTTTCGCACGCTCGTGCTCATTTCTCAACAACTAAATTTGCAATTTACAGAATCTAATTAAAAGCACATGCTGCGCGCGAGGCACGATTTTGTTTATTCGCCAGTGTCGAGTGCGCAGCGCCAAAAACGCTACACACACTCTAGCATCACAATTTCTCACACACACTCCCACATACCAAAAACATAAATAAATAAATAAACAAGCCACTGGCTGTGCGGCGCGACGTATACGACGTGGCGTTGAAAACATAAGCTGTTTTGATGTTTATTTGTATCTACGTTCATTTATTAAGTGCATTGTAATTCGTATGTGTGTGCGTTTTTGATATATAGCTTAGTACATGCTATTATATTTAGACAGTAAATAAACAGTGTGGATCAATACGATTTATTTCCGATCAGAATCTTGATTCGGAATTCCTGAGAGGAGTGCAACGCGAGCGGGACAGGCGTCAAGGTAGATATATATAATGATGCGTGATCGCTTTTATTGGACTTGCTGAAATTTATGAGACAGCAAAGTGCAGAGAGCACTTAGAGCAACACACTTAAAAAAACACACACACACACCAACAGATATAGAGCAAAGCTAGATAGCTTAGAAAATTAGGAAAGCTACGATATGGAAATAATCAAATTGATGGGGCAGATGATTTAAATTCCTCAATGCGTCGCTCGGCGATGAGGAATTTCAAGGTAACGTATAAAAAGATCACGGTGATTAATGCGAACACAGTAATTTTAATTATGTTAATTTATGAGATTTGAAATAGTCCAATTTTAAAGTTCTTGTAAAATATGTCTTTCGTTTTTATATTAATTAAATTATTTAAAAGTATATAGCTGATTGGTGATAATTGGCATTTAGAGATTGATTTTGAGTATACTTGAAATTTATGGCGTATCCTTTTTAGAAAATGTTGGTTAGTTATTGTTTCCTTTTTATCATATGCTTATACCATACCATACCCTACAATCATCCTAATTTTTTTCTGATAGATTTTTTTTAAATCATCAGAATTAATTGACTCTTGGCGTAATTCGGAATATGTCATTAAGCTATTAATAAGCCAAATATTAGAGAGCAATGCTTTAGCTTAAATAACATATCCATTATGGCTTTTGATAGGGAGGCGGAGTCAACAAATTTTTAGTGGTTTTTGAAATAATGAATAATAATCGTATCGTAATTAATAATCAATTTGAATCTTGAAATGAAATGTATGAAATCTTGGAATGATACATTTGGGGATTCTGCTCGGCACAATCATGAAATATACGCCAAAAAAACCTTTTTTCTTATTTTCAAAATTGACTTTGGTGTTTTATTTTTTTGCCTGATTTTTGAGGTGAGCATTTCTAATAATTTATCAATGGCTATAAATTTTAAAAAAATTAAAAGGTTAGCTGTGCAGCATTTTAAAAACGTCCATGAAAAAATGGAAAGAAAAAAACACCCTGTAAAATTACTTTTTGACTAAGCAAAAAAAGTTGAGGAGGCATTTATAATTATTTATTGGTGGATATTCAATAAAAAAGTTAGAAAGTTTCTCGATCCCATTTGGGGATAGTTATAATGTAGGCAAAGAAAACGAAACACTCTGTAATTTTTTTTTTGACTTAACAAAATAAATTGAGGTGAGAATTTCTAATTATTTTTGAACGGATAATCAGTAAAAATAATTTAAAAGTCCTAATAAGCCATTTGGGATATTTTTTAGCCTAGACAAAAAATGTTATTACACCTTTTAAAATAATTTTCCAATCAAACAAAAAAAGTAAGGCGGGTATTTCTATGTATTTTACGATATCTCCCCAGTAAAAATAATTTGGATGTCCTACAAAGCCATTTGGTTGTCGGAAAGTAGTTCAATATACATATTAAAATAAAAAAACACTCTGTAAAATAACTTTCTGCGTAAGCCAAAAAAGTTAAAGCAGCATTTTTTTTAATTACTATCTACTAAAAACAATTTTAATAACGGGGTTGATTGTCCTTACGTAAAGATTGTAAGGAGTGAACAAAAAGCACTGCTTAAATATTGCGATTATGACGAATGTCATCTTATGCGGCGACGGCTAAAACACAACTCAGGACTAACCCATACTAACATAAAAAAGCACGTGACAGCCGAAAAAATTGAAAACTTTTCAACTTTTTCTAAGGGATGATGTCATTTGTTTGTGGTTTTATGTTAACGTATAATTGAAAACAAAAACACACGTTTTTTTTTTTCAATTTTGGGTCAGTCAAACTCATTTATTTTTCATCAGACTGGTTTGTACCAGACACGATTCTGAACCTATCATGAATTCTAAGCTTGGTGCTATCTTGATTCCTTGGAAATTGATAATATGTTATTGAAAAGCATTTCGTGAATTCATGTGTGAGTACACCAATACAATCTCAGCCGCTGTCAAATGTCATTTATTTCATTAGTTTTTTGCGTGACTGTGTATAGCACGCCGAATTCTGTGTAAGAGCGATCATTGTGTGTTGATGTTTCTTTTGCTTGATTTTGAAAAAACATCAGACAGTAAATATGTACTCGATGAAAACATCAAAAACCAAAACCGAGACCAAAGCTTTGAATTAATGAGGACATATCTTTTTCGTCACCCAGTCAGCCAGTTCAGCGGGGGATTGCCCTCGGGGCCATACTTTTATAAATGAGTTTTTTTAAATAATTGGGAATTTCTACGATGTCATTTGAGAGCATAGAAAAATTGCAAATACGTCTTTTGGTTTTGTCTCCTTCACATTTGCCCGTCGGTCAGTGTGATCACCTAACTATCTGTCATTTAATCAATCCTGTTTTTTTTTTAAATTAGAAAAAGTATTTATAGAAACCATATAGAGTCTTTATAGCATAACCCTTTCTAAAATAAAAAATAAAACACAACCCTAATTGGTTAAATGTTCAACATTTTGTAGGAAAGACTATCAGTTTATATTATGAACTATTTCTTGACACCAGTTTTCGTATTACTAGCAGAACGGTACGCCTTTTAAGAGTAAAC
>JAAAKO020011560.1:0-33989 GCA_010015015.2 Bolitophila cinerea | reverse complement strand
AAGGTTTTTTTTGAAAACGCTACAATTTTTTTTAAATTTTTGTAACATTTTTATGGTACGGGGAAAGTCATCTATAGTTTAGCGTAAAATAAAAAATCAGATACTGGAATTCTCAGGACCTCTACAACTGCAACCGATTTACAACATTATTTTGGTTGACTCGACGTCGGAGCGTATAACTCGGCTTACAATAGATATTTTTTTATAAAATATTTGACCGCATGTTTTTTTTATGATTCCCGAAAAATAACATCCATTTTCCGCCAGAGAAACTAGACTAGCTCCATAACATATACTTTAAATTAAATCAATATAACGATTTGAATTTGGAGTCATATATGCTAACCTAATAAGTAAGAACCATCATTAAGAGCCTATCTTATCAACTGCGGTTATAAATATAGAGTAACAAAACTAGTGCTGCTAAAAAATAAAAAAAACTTCACCAAATATAAGCCTAGTACTAAGTTCGAACGAACTTAGTACCAAACTGAAATTGAGACAAACATTGAACGCCATTTTTAGCTGGTGATTTTTTTTTCAGAAAGAAATTTGCCAACTCAAAATGAAGTGCGTAATTGAATGTATTTGAGATTATTGAATTGTTTTTATTGTAAAAACCTTAGCAAAAGATGGCGGTTATTTAAGTTTGGAGTGCACATCGTTTATTTTGAGATAATAAAACAAACAATAAGATGGCGTATTAAATAATAATGCCAACCGCAATTTTTTCAACGAGAACTCACTACCACTTAAAAACTGAAATTCAGGAACACAGTACTTATTAGGCGAAACGTCATAACCAAAATCCATTTGTGACAAATTTTTCAGCTGCGGAATTTTAGTTTGGGTTTCAGCGCGAACTTAGTACTAGGCTATAGTTAGTGATTAATTATGCTTTGTTACGTCATTGGAATATGTATCACGGCTATGGTAGTTTTATCTTTTCTGCTTATAACGGATTTTTCAAAAACGCTTACGGCCACACTTTGTCAATAAAATTTAAACGGTTTTTAAAATCTGTATATATACTAATGCTAGATTTCCACCTAGTGTCCACGTGGCCATTTTGTATCCATTTGATGGCCATTTAAGTGGAAACGATAGCAATTTATTGAGGCAATTTAATGACCAAGCTTGATGTCCATTCATATTTATGCAAGTTTAAACACACAAATTTTTCAAATGCTTGTGACCATTGTGGTCAATAAAAATTAACAACCAACATGTAAAAATGTATTTATAGAGTTGGATATTTGTATGTTGTTTGAAAACATCTTGTTTAAGTGCTGCATTTCCACCTTGTAGCCACTTAGTCATTTAGCCCAGTAATTTTATGACCACGTGGCCACTACGTTTTAATCCAGCATTAAATGTATGTTCTAATTTTGAGTTGTTGGAAACTTTAGAGGGGTAGTTCACTCACTTCCCGTTATCCAGTTGAGCTAAAATTGCCTAACATTGTAGGGTCCGATCAAAAGCCACTTAAATGTGTCTGCTTTAAATTACAAAATAATAAATCTATCGCACTTAATACAACACCAAGATAAGATATTGAAATATAAAAATTGAATCACATACTTTTTATCCTAATAGTGCATATAAATATACATTCAATGTTGTAATGTGTATGTTTATTTGCAAAAGATAACATCAAACAGACTCAATATAAATAGACAAACACTGAAAAAGGCACACACACACAAATACTCTTGTCCTAAATGCCTGTGAACGCTTTTTAATCACCATAATTGACTACAAAGTAAAGTGTTCCATCGCAAAATACAATATATAGACAGCGTATAGCCGACATACAAAAAAAAACTTTCTAACATTCCCATAGCAAAAACTGCCGGAATTTAAATGTGTAGCGTCCGCATACTCAACGAGTTTTTTTTTGGTTTACCTTTCCGAACCAGTTATGACTGCGCTACCGCCCGCCACCCACCACCCGCAGATCTACGCACGTTGCAAGCTGCAAGCAGACGTATATATAGATAAACACACATGTGTATACGCTCACATACGCAATACGCATATACTAACTTTATGCCATACGACAACAACGACGTCTGGGTTTTGGTGGGCAAGGAATAAACAATAAAACCAAGAACAAATATAGTCTGTGTCTGTGGTATTCTATTGTTTTCTTTTCGAGGTGTTTTGTAATTGAAGAAATTCTTCTGAGATACATATACATCTTAAGGTTGGCGAGTGTGTGTGTAATAATTCAATTCAAAACTAAATGCCCGTTGACCTCATCTGATTCTTATTAAAAACGTCTATATATGAGTACGTGCACCTTCACCTTAACTTAAGAGTGCAAAGACATAAATTCTACTAAAAACAGCGGTACAAGATACAAGTACAAGTTTTTTATATATATAGTTATATAAATGCACACGAGAAGAATAACAATAACAACATCAACAGCACAAATAACCGCTAACACATGTTGAAACCTATTTTCGTACATATTTTTTATAACAGCACTTTTATTTCATTCTTCTTTCTTTTGAAACAAATGGATGAACGCTATAATTCGTGTGCAAGTACACATCATGTTTTATTTGTACTTGTATATAAATGTATATATATATATATATATATATATATATATACAAATACATACATATAAAATATTTACAAATGTGAGTGTGTTTGTGTGCGCAAGCTCTTACGACATGTGTCTCGCGTGTTTGTACAGAGCGAGCATGCGCGATTTGAGAAAATAAATTCGCATCATCATCAGCAGCAGCATCAACAATACGCAACACAATGTATAGTATAGTATATATATAGTATATATGTATTGTATACATAGCGTACACCGCATATTATTATAATTCAAAACAATGGATCGCCGTGCAGTGAATACAATTAGCGCAAGAGAGGAGACCACGGTGCAGCGCTTCGGCTAATAAGAAATCAGACCGTTTGAAATATGTGTATAATATATATAGATATATATGTATGTGTACTTGTGCAAGTACTCAAGGCAAACATAAGCAAATAAGCACATATGCAGGTAGATTTACTGGCTCAGCTGTGCTCATAGTGCTTATCGTTAAGAATCTTGCTGCTTAGTCTAGAAATGACGATAAGCACCGGATTTATAATCAAAGATATATCTGTGTTTATTTACTGATTATAGTGGATTTATATCGTGATGAAAATATATAATATATATTTCTTTAAAATAACTTATTAAAATCAATGACAATCATAAGGCCTGTTTTATGAACGTTGCTTTGCTATCACGAGCAGAAAAATACATGTATTACAACAACAACAACAAGTATATATATATTACTCGATATAATCAGCAGGCTTCAATTTTTTGCATACTGCAACACTGGCTTTTTATCGCGATCAGTATCGAAAGCATTCATAAAATAGGCCAAAATATATTTTATAAGCAAGTTAGTCATTTTATTAGTCATCAGTAGAGAAGTTTGGGAAAATCCTTATATTTTTTTAAAGCTTCACAAAGTGTCGCCGCAATGGACAAAAGATTTTTTTTTCATAAAAATTAAGAACGAAGCAAAGGTTACCATTATTACAAAAACCATATTTGTTTCTCGGCAAAAAAATAAAAACCACCCCTTTTAAAATAATTATTGGGGGGAAGTGTGTGTAAGGAGGGAAAAATCCTAAGATGGTAAACCATAAAAAATAAAACACTATTGCCTCAGCTTCTACTCTTTTCCCTTCCGTGGTAAAAAATATTTATCTCTTTTTTGCTAGTCTTTTACTTTTATTTGATAAAGTTTATACTATTTTTATTGTTTTTTTGTTTCGCAAGCAAGCACTACATTTTGATTTTGCAAAACTACAAAAAAGCTTTATAGCAGTGTTTTACGTTTAAAGTATATAATATATAAATTATATAAATTAAGCTTACATCTAAAAATTCAATATTGTTACCCAAATAATTGAAAATCGACTACAAAAAATTGTTCAAACAAAAAAACAATTGGTGCGCACGCAAGCGTGCGCTTAGCGCATATATATTAAAGAACTTAAACTCTTTTATTATAGGTCAGAGTATACCTAGATGGTCATTTGTGTTCCGACACAAGCTAGTGATGTGTAGTTCAACTCTTTTACTTGGAAGATCGGAGGAAATCTGATACAGGCATTATATGGCTAAATAAACATTTGGCTAAACGACCATTTGGCTAAACGGCACATTCGACCAAACGGCATTCGGCTAAACGGCCTATTTAGCTAAACGGCACATTCAGCCAAACGGAATTTGTCTAATTGGCTTATTTGGCCAAACGAATTTCGGCTAATTCGGCTAAACGGCTTGTTTAGGAATTACTGTATAAAACATAATTATAATTTATAATACCATAATACCCTTTTTTGTTTAGTATATTATATTATTCTTCCGATATAATGAGGAAAATAATGTATTTAAATGTATTGTATTGTAAATAATTTTCACTTCTTGTCACCTCCATAAAAATCTTAAATTGGGTATTTTTAAATTCCGTGATTCTATCTCGTCAGAAAAGTTATAGTATATTTGCTTGCAATTTATTTGGCATCAAGTTGATGAACTATGCGCCCCCTCTTCGCCTCCTTAAAACATTTTTCGTATGCACAGCCTTGAGCAATTCAAATGGAGAAATATATATGTTTAAAATGAACGATTTATTTCTTGAGATCTTCAGAAACATCAGCTTTGTACATTTTTATGAATCGAATCTTAACTGCGATTATGATAAATGTCAGTGGAAAAATTATCCCTAAATCTGAAAATATTTAGTACTTTTTACATCAAAATTCAAGAAGTGCTCTTTGCCTCTGCTTACACGTACACATTCACACAAATGCAAATGCATATATGGTGTTGTTGTTGTATAATCCTTAACTTTGTACGCGTGTGTCTGTGTTGTTTTTCACACAAATTAAAAACTAAGGAAAAGCTCAAATGGCAATCGATGGCAATCCCCCGCTAAATATACGATTCTGTATAAAAGGTTAGAAGACATTTAAAAAATGACTAGTCATAGATTGCGTCATAAAATTTTGTTGAAATGCGTTTAAATATATAATTTTACTAGCAAGATGATAAAATTGCACGTCAAAAACAAAATTGCAAAAATTAGTGTGATATTAAAATTGTAATGTTATATTAGTCATACAAGTTGACCTGCCGGAGAGAACAGCTAGAGATATGGGTCGGGTACTTTTCAAACATGTTTTTTTTCACTTGGTTCAAAAAAATAAAAAAAATCATCATTAATATGTTAAGATATATAGTCGATTAAAATCAACTTCACAGGATGAGAACAATACCTTTTTCTGAGAAAGTTGATACTTTTTAAAACAAAATTACTATTACTGGTATCTGAGACGGTTCTCAGTCACATCATTATCATAACTCGGATAAAGACGTAATGAAGAAATTTAATAGCTTGTCAGCCTAAACTATAAAAAATTGTATGTTTTTTAAGGTAAGTAAAGACAAATATTTCCAAAATTATCTGTTTAGCAAATATCAACTAAAATTAATATTTCCCCAAAATATCCTACATGTGCTCGTTTCATCGGTGCTGCGTCGCTATTTTTGGCGTTTAGAAAATGTAAACAATGCCCCAGCAAACCAAAAAAATATTAAAACGCCTAACATTCCTATTCCTATCGTCAAAACAAACTGTGAGCTTCACAAAGCCACATTGTGTAAACTGTAAACACCAAACACACACACATACACATTTTTCGGTGTGCAATTTAATTTAATCACTGTGCGCAATTTTAATTACAGTCCGAAAACTGAAGTACTCGCTACACAAATAAATAATTACGCACAGGAGCAGCAGCGAGAGGCGTACTGGTGTGTGTTTGTTGTTTCGAGCACATGTTCTACAAGAGAAGATAGTGTTCCTGATCCAATAAATATGTATTATAAATATATACAATAATTGTATATATATATTATGACAATGTCTATTGGAAATAATGTCTGCATTTATGTTATCGAATTGCAAGCTAAACGAAAAGGCACATCGAACACTCGAACTCCGTGAGCACAGTTTATAATGTATTTATACTAAATGCAATTGAGTATATTGCGGATGGACGGTAATATGCAATAAATGCGTATATGAGTGTTTAATTTACTTTTACAGAGCGTATCTTTTGTTCAGTTAATGAATAGACTTCCGGATGCTGCAAACATTCCGGTGCTAAGTTAGGGTTAGCAAAGAGCAATATGAATATTTAAGTTATATGGTTTAGATTTGTATTTTTAAATATCTAGACTAAAACCAATATAAAAAATACCATAATAGAGACTTGCACAAAATATTTTTTACTTTTCTTATTTGGAGAATCATTTTCTTTTATTTCCGTAGTCAATTGAAAAGATTTATTGGAATTTCTATGTACCAATCCTAAATTAACATATGATCGATTTAAAACTTGCCTTTCTTGAAGCTTTTTAAATACATAGCCATAATTTTTTCATATATTTGTATTTTTTTTTGTTTTTTAGAATTAAGAAAAACAGTTAAGATTTATTTGAAAATTGTTAAATTGTTAAATTAAATCCTTTAATTTAATACGTGACAAAATAAATTTAAAAATAATGTATCAATATTTAATTGTAGACCAAGGAATCAGAATGCTTTCAATTTACCATTACTTTGAAAATATATCTCAATACCAACCGTTACACCAACAAATAAGCTATGTGCTATGGTATAGATATTGTTGAAAGTGTAAGATGCTTAAGTAGAAATAATTCTCTGAATAAGAACTGTTTGAAGTTTAATTGGATAAGATAAATAAACCAATGGGAAAATCAAAATAAAACGAAAACGGTAACATCACAGTGTAGACATTGTAATTAGATTCTAATTAAAGGGAAAAAGTAAAGAAAGGGAAAAAATACTACAATAAAAAACCAATTGAAGTATACTAAAGTAAGTTAAGCTATACATAAAATGAATAATATACTTGTTTATAAACTATTTATATGTAAATACAGAGAATTCAGAACCAGGAACAGTTCATATATATATATATATATATATGTAAATATATGAAGTTAAAACAAAGAAAACTATATTGTAAGTAACAAAAAACTATTATTGTAATTTAAAACAGTTCTACATTATAAAATCATTAAAACAGCAAAATGAAGGCTACATATTATTATTAAAACCACAGTTTGCTTGTAAGGATAATTGTTTAGTTCCCAAGGCAGTACCGTAAGAAAAGGTTTGCAATAGATATATTCAAAAACATTAAAAGCGAGAAATAAACAAAAAAATAAAACAAAACATACGAGAATTAGAAATACGGAACTTATAAAAACTCGGTATTTTAAGACAATCCCATTAAAAATACATAAGCTACGAAATAAATTTATGTTTCATTATAATTTTATTAATGTGATCAATAAAAATGTTTATTGGTCAAAAGTAGCCCACGCCACCTTTTTACCCCACACCTGTAATATATTCGTCCAGATTTAAGACATTTTTAAAATGCAAATAATACAACAAAGTATAAAGTATGTACCAAAGGTTTACTGCATTCATTTTGATACCAAATGAACCATATTAGTGAAACAAGATTCAAGTTTCAACTATTTACTCAGAAATTAGCGAATATATGTAATAATAAGTTTATTGAACATTAAAGATAAAATGTGAATACAATAATCTTTTGGTGACTATATATTTTTTTGATATAGAAAGAAACTAGGGTAACTGTAATTTTAGTTTCTGATTCCTACAGGGTAATAATAAAAGATCCCAAGTTTTGTTTAGCTTCAAATTTTATATTAGACAGGCTATTAAAAATAACGATCAGTTTATGAAAATTTACTTGGACACCGATATCTGAATATGAAATATTATATATTTTTTTCATCAAAGTTCATATATATTTATATTTACATTTTTAGATGCCATTCCTTTTACACATGAAACAAAACAAATTTAAATTGTTTGTTGATATTTATGCTTGATTTTCGAATGTGTGTGTGTTAGCTTTGGCTATATCAAACACATTATTCTAGCTATTTCAGCACATAAAAGCAGATATTCTCGTATTACATTCGTTCATATATTTTGTTATCACAATACACTCAAGAATTCCGACATTACCAACTACCTTAAATACAAAAATGAACGTAGTGTTTTTTTAACATTTGCACAAATCCCACACTACTTAAATTAAGTATGAGAAAATATGTAACGCTATTACGATATGCTTATCTAATTTCTGATTTAAAAATGAATAGGTGGCAATCACAAAATAACGTCGTCACATGTGTAAGATTGAGGTGGATTTCAATGTCCGAGAAATCGTCAAACAAAAGAAACATTATCACAGCAATTTAATTATTTTACAGCAGAATATAAACTTGTTACGTTTTGTATTCATGTATCAATGTATATGTTGTGCCCGCATTGCGGATTTATTAGATTTTAGTGTGCACACACGCGCACGCACTCGAACCAAAAATAAATCATGTTTAGAGACCGAGAAACATTCGTTCAGCAATTATTGCATATTGGCTGTGAGTATACGTGTGTATGTGTATGTGTATTGCCATTCAGATTTAGAAAATTTGCATTCGTTTAAAGCAAAGCAACGAGTATAGCTTCCGTTTACATTAGTTTATTTCAATATCAGTAAACATTTCATTTTGAGTCGTTTGCTGATTGTGTATTTACATTGAATAAGTTGATTATTGTTTATCTTGATTCTGTGGTAGAAATAGCATACAAAACAATTATGCATATATATAATTTGCAAAAGTTTTAAATAGATTTAATTAAAATGGTAATTAATTAGTTTTGGGTAATTTGTGATATTAATAGAACTATTGTTGGCTGGTGATATTATCCTGAAATGCAAAAGAACCCCTATTTCCACCGCTATATATTCATACGCTTCGTTAAGAATGACCATTTCACGTTGTTACAACAATGCTTTCCATTTCAAAGGATCTCAGTTAGCTTTCCGCATGTTCTCAAAACCCAGACACGTCACGAAAGCATATATACTATAACCATGAAAATCCTCAAAACCACGGCCACCAAAATCGATAACTTGTACACACAGGCATGAGCGCATACACCGAGTCGACATGTTCTACGTCACACCCTGTGGCTGCGGTGGGTTTTTTGTGTTTGGCACTTTTCACGCATACACACACTTAATGAGTCATTCCTTTTATGTTGCGTGTTTTCCTCAGTGTACACAACCACAACCACTGAGCGCGCGCGCATAGTAATAATTTAAATTTAGTATTATTATCATTGCGACTTTGCGATATTGAAATGCACACATACACAAAACACAAAATTTACATATACTATCAGAAAACACGACGAAAACAGGCCGCCGTGAGTACCGCGCGACTGCTGCACAGTGTGCACACAAAACACATAAACACAAAAAACACAAGATAAATTATAGATAGATGGTTGATTTGATGGTTGAGTTGAGTGGTGGCGCAATGGAACGCGCTCGTACACAAGAGAGGCGTTGTCCGCACGACACGGCCACAAGGAATTCGGCACTTTGTGTTTGTGTATATTCTATACACAGACACAATTTTAAAGCAAAACAATTCACAATCGAACATACTTAGATTTGAAGGAGGATGTTCTGCTAGTGGCTGCGTCACTGTTTGCACATGAAATTCCGACTTGTTTACGGGACTGGTTGCGCGCAACGATAAAATGAACTTAACACCGACGAGTCTGAAATAAAAACTGCGCTTCTTGGAGTTGAGCGCGTTTGTGAAGCTCCAAGCTACCAAAAGCAAACACGCAGAGGGCAAACGTCAAGTTGTCAAAACTCGCAACATCACTGCGCAGACGCAGTACCGTACTCGGGTGGGCTGTCGGTAATGCAGTACTATCCCTTTTAATTTGCAGTTAGCTTTCAATGTACATTTATGGTTTGTTGTTTTTGACACATGACAATACAATGTTTACCTAAAAATCACATATAATAATAATAATGGGCGTTTTAGATTAAGCGGTTTTTAGAATAGGTGCCTTTTAATATTTTATTGTTTATTGTTTAATAAATTTACTTTTTAATCGAGGTAGTCATTTTTAGCCACTATTATTTTAAAAAAATCTTTTTTAGAAATATATTTTTAGATTCAACATTGTCAGCACTTTTTTCTTGTCTGCTTCCTTTTTGCTTTTAATATGGGCATCTATACTCTTTTCCGCATGTTCAGTAAAATTTTACTGATATCAGCGTCAACTTTGCATCATTTTAGAAATGATAATATTTTTGATTTATTATTAAATTAAATATTTATATTTTGAACATTATAGTGAAAAAAATTACAATATAAAAGTATTAACAAACGTAATTTAAAAGAAATGATACAGTAGGACAAATATTTATATTTAATATTTTATTTTAAAACATTCTGATTAAAACACTGCTCAAATGATTAAAGACAATAACAAAGTATTAACAAATGTAATTTTAAAGACATATGGATTAGTTTGGTGAAATGTATGGACAATTTCCAATTCCAAGTTTGATACGCTGTCTGACATAAACAGTTAATGCTTTACAATAAAAACCTAACCTAATCAATTTACCACATAACCGTAAATCCTTATAATATCAAATACTCATGGGCCATTTACTTTTTTTAAAAATTGCACAATATTAAACCTATTTCATTACAAAAGCGAAAATGGTTTGAGATTTTAAAACTTTTTTACATATAATTATCCATAAAAGGGGTTGCCAGCGTCTTCCCATTCACTTTTCTGTGACATTTGAAAACCACACATCATGCATGAAAGTGAAGTTTCTCCATAAAACTGTACAACTTCAAACAACCTCGTGTGTACCACAACCACAACAAAATATCATTCCGTGCCGAATAGCTAAAGCTAACAGTGTCTCATCTATTTTGTTGTCGTTCGTAGTTTTCATTTCATAGCTTAAATATATTTATATTTTAGCTCAGTGTATTATTCAGTAAATATAATAATATACAATCTCCTCGAGGCATTTTAAAATTCCATACGCTGACAAATAAAAATGTCAGGAACTCGTGTTTATGTCGGTGGTTTGGCGCATGACGTACGCGAACGTGATTTGGAGCGCTTTTTTAAAGGCTATGGACGCACACGGGACTTTTTCATCAAGAACGGCTACGGTTTCGTGGAGTTCGACGACAAGCGTGACGCAGACGATGCCATTTACGAACTGAACGGTAAAGATTTGCTGGGCCGCAAAGTTTCGGTCGAAGCGGCTCGTGGCAAAGCCAGAGGAAGCGGCTCCGATAGATATGATGGCGGCGGCCGTGGTGGTGACCGCGGCCGAGGCGGTGATCGTGGTGGTGAACGTTCCGGTGCCCGATTTGGACCGATTACGCGTACTAAATACCGTCTACTTGTGGAGAATTTATCGAGCACGGTTAGCTGGCAAGATTTGAAGGATTTCATGCGTCAGGCTGGTGAGGTGACTTTTGCAGATGCGCATAAGCAACGGCGCAACGAAGGTATCGTCGAGTTTGCATCACGGTCGGACTTGAAGACAGCCATCGATAAGTTTGATGATACCGAACTGAAGGGTCGTCGTATTCGACTGGTTGAAGACAGTGGTGAGGCTGGTGGAAGAGGCAGCCGTGGAGGACGTGGTCGTTCTCGTTCGTCCCACAGTCGATCAAGATCACCAAGGCGTTCCCGTTCTCCGAGACGTCGTTCTCGATCGGCTTCGCGCTCACGCAGTCGTTCAGCATCCCGTGGCCGATCTCGCAGCATTTCAAAATCTCGCTCACGTTCACCGAGACGTGAAAGCATCCCAAAATCCAGACAGGCATCCAGTCGTTCGGCTAAGCGTGATACGCGTTCCCGTTCGCGCTCTGCCCGCCTGGCATCCCGTTCGCGTTCAAGGTCCAGATCATCACCGCAGTAATTCGAGAGCTCTTTGAAGTTATAATATCAAGACCTGGATTCATTCAATCGGACACTTGAACCCATCGAAATACAAAATGTTACAGAGTTCTATCCACACAACACCAACAAAAACTACAGCAACAACAACATTATCTGACAGTCACGTTATTTTATACTTTTCTTATATTCGAACTTTAAAGAACATGCCAATACCACACATACACACAATCTACTTTTGAATAAATAAATGGAAGATAAAATTGTATTTTCAGTTTTACTATTATAAATGTATTAATAAAATAATCATTGAAATACATAATAATATCTAACAAAGAATCAATGTTTGTTTATATATGTATATATATAGTTTTCGCAAGTTGTTACCTGCCTTTTGTATATTATTTCTTTTGAGACTTTTGAGTCCTGTCGCCATGTTTTTGCAAGTGTCATATAACGGATGCGCGCGCAAATAGAGAAACGCATATACCTTAATCCGTAATAAATGCATATTTTAGAACATAGGGAAATTCGAAGACAAAACAAAGAGCGACTTATGTTTATGTGTTTCATATCATATCTAATATTATATGTATATGTATATTTGTATATGTAGCTCCGGCAGAAGAAGGGTAATAAAAATATGAGAGACGGACGCCTACAATTCTTATGTACCTGCGCGAGTATAGGGCTTCAGAGCGCTTTAAGAAAATACATGTTTTCATCTATCTTCAGTAGTTAGTACCGTTCTCGCGAACGACAACGTCTCATAATTATATCCTTTACCAAAAATTGTAATTTACTGAAAAAAGTATGAGTGGAAGGCGTCATTTTTGTACGAATAAATGTGATCTCTCGAGTTGCAGTGATCTTCACAAGGCCGTACAGCTAGGCAATGTATACAAGGTCGAAGCTATGCTGCAGCAAGACAATAGTCTGGTGAACTCAGAGGATATGCATGGAGACACACCGTTACACTATGCAGCCAGTCAGGGTAGTCCGGAAATGTGTCGTGTACTAATTGAGTACGGATCTAATGTGGCAGCTGTTAATGGAGGTTACTCATCGGTTTTACGAGCTGCCGTTATTTCGGGAAGTATAGAAACGGTGTTATTGATTTTAAGCCATTCTCGCCCTGAACAACACCTTGAGTGTGAGAAGGAAGGATACCCGAGTAGTGACTGCGGACTTGATTTCTCCATTACGACTGGCACAACGGAAATTGCTAAAATTCTGTTGGAAAATAACGTTATTAACCGAACGAAGAAAAACAAGTACTGGACACTTTGTCTAGAGAAGGCAATCGTTATGAGACGTCCTGAAATTGTGAAGCTCCTATTCACCGCCGATGAGTTTGATGTAAACGATTCCAACCTTGGAAACGGACACAGTCTGTTGGGATTAGCTGTACTGGCCGGAAATGTGGAAGTGTTTCAAACAATTTTTGGAAATAAATCAAAGGCACTGCCAAAGGATCAGCCATTGCTGCACGACGCAGTGTACGAGGGATATATTGAAATGGTTAATCTTTTGTTGGAGCTCGGAGCGGATGTGAACGGCGAGAATCATTACTATCAAACACCGTTACATATAGCTGCGTATCGTGACCACCATATTTTGACAGCTATTTTAATTGAAAAGGGCGCCAAACTGTATTCCTATGATATAATTGATCATTCACCACTACAGGCTGCTGGAGCCAAAGGAGCCACAAAATCACTGGCAATGATTTTTAAAGTATGCAAATACCTATTCTACGATAACTTGAACATGGTCATACGAGCCCTATCAGCAGCTGTGTACGCAAGACTACACTATGCGTCTGCCTTTATAATCAGATCTATTTTCCAGATTTGTGAAACAGATACCGCTACGAATGAAAATCTACGAGAGATTTGCAAGGAAGGATTATTTGAAACTATGCAATATCTAGAAGAGATTCTGGCCGAGATTAAACTAATGAAAAATACAGTTATTCCAAATACCAATGTTTGTTTGTACCGATGGTTTATGGCCAATGATCATGTATTCGCGCAAATTCTGCGTAATCAAAATGTGGCCAGGTTTGTGGAAGAGAAATATTTTCCAGTGAGTTTGCCACTGTCCGTTGCCCGTTTGGATGGCAGAGTATTCAAGGCAAAACAGCGAATCAACCTACACGATGCGGCGGAGAAGACATTGGGCATGATTTCGAACGGTTTGATAGGTTGTGTTTCGGAGAACATTCTACAGTATCTTGACGAAATGGACTTGCGGAGTTTGGGAGCAGCTATATTTTGCCAGGAATTTTTAATTTCTTTAACTTGAACAATATTTTATTAATATTTTTAAAATTTATTTTACCTTTTATTTTTCATCTTTTTATTATAATAAACTGAATTTTATCAAAGAAAAATTAAATTGAGTTAAATTATAATTAATTTTACCTGAGCAGATTTTGGACAATGCAAAGCAGGAAAAAGCCCAATCATTTTTAAAGATACCATAAATGGTAGGTATTATTGAATAAAGGAAGAGATAGCTAAATTAGGGCGATCGATAGTATTAGCACCGATTTTTTTGGTTGTTTGAGTTAAAATATATTTTAGGCTCAGGCTCAGTGCCTTTGTTTGTTAAAGTGCCTTTCTTTTTTGTTTTTTTTTTAAATATCATAATATAAAGTCCATTTTATAATAAATTATACTACGTTTTTTACGTTAAGTTTTTTAAAAGAATAATATCAAAATAAAAATGCCTCCTTAAAAATATTAAAACCACACCAATTATTTTTTTTCATATATTTAAGCTGCAAATAAAAGCTTATATGCTTCTTTATTTGTTATTTTAAATAGATTTTTTTAATTGTTACATAATGAAAGATAAAGTCCAGTGTTTAAGACATACATATATTTTAAACTAAAAAGCCTAGAGCTCCATCAGGTACACCCCTATTTAGAGTACTATAGCTTTCATGTTTCTTAGGTGTATCATCTTCGGTGTCATCAGTATATATATCCTCTACTGAGTATTATATACCTATATATATATCATATTTTGTGTATCATTGAATATTCCATCCCCACTAACATTTATCCCTTAATTAAAAACACATGTCCATGTTTGGCCCCTGTTGCCCGCTATAGGGGTGTCAAAATCTTATTAATCAATACAAAACAAGCCGCACAACTAAAATCAAACCCCTAAAACTCCTTTTAACTATAATAAATATAATAACAAAATACTTTGACCAAAACTCCTCAAGGGTGTAAAATTCAAGAAGTTCAGCCAAAAATATTTCTGGAATTGGTAGAAGTAGAGGATGTACTTTTGTGAAACTATATTTTTTGTATTGGGGTAATATTTTTTTGGGGGAAATGTCGGCTTCGTTTTTATACAGAATTAGTTAAAACAATTTATCAGAAATTAAAGACATATATAATTTATTTTCTGTAGTCTAATTAATCGTTCATCAGCAAATATTTTTCAAATCTCCCGTACTTTACAGATATCACAAATAATCTAAAGTGGCGGCATCTATTGGCACAACCGCATCAACTTCATGTAAAAATTGTTGTTTTTTTACGCCCGTACAAGTTTTGTTCTTATGAAACGAGGTGATAATTAAGGAATGGCGTATTAAAGCCCTCAATTTGATTAGTTTTTGTCGACATATCAAGAAAACAACAAAAACAATTCCAAAAGCGCGCGCAATACTGAAATTTGACATTTCTAGAAATCTAAACAACAAAAAACTAATCGTGTTGTAATACAAATACAAAAAAGCCTCCCTGCAATTTTTAAAATAATTCCAATTAAACATAATAAATTTAAACTTTCAGTATGGTTGCCGATGATCGCGCTAATTTGCCATGGTAAGAACTAGCATTTATCACATATAACTTCTCATCTAACCTCACAATTCAATATAGGGTTGAAAAGTACCGTCCGTCAACCCTTGGAGATTTGATCTCGCACGAGGAAATCATTGCGACAAGTAAGTAAAACCATATTGTTCATAAGTGGAAGGTATCTAATCAAAGTGTGCTTTCTCAAGTCAAAAAGTTCATCAGTCAGAATCAACTGCCTCATCTGTTGTTCTATGGACCACCGGGAACTGGAAAGACCAGCACAATCCTTGCATGTGCTCGACAACTTTACACCCCGACGCAGTTCAATTCAATGGTTACATTTAACTAGAGACATATACTTATGAATAGAATATTGATGAATAAATATTATAAATGCAGGTACTGGAGCTGAATGCGTCCGATGATCGTGGTATCGGTATTGTACGAGGACAGATTTTGAATTTTGCTTCTACGCGCACAATTTTCAGTGGTGGTTTCAAACTGATCATACTGGACGAAGCAGACGCCATGACTAATGATGCCCAAAATGCTTTACGTCGAAGTAAATTAATTACTCAAAGTTTTTAAAAAACATTTTTATATTAAAATCATTTTCTAGTTATCGAGAAGTACACAGATAACGTGCGTTTCTGTGTGATCTGTAACTATTTGAGCAAAATTATTCCTGCCGTTCAGTCGCGTTGCACTCGATTCCGTTTTGCACCACTCGTCGAGGAGCAAATTATTCCAAGGCTAAACTTTGTTATTAAGGAGGAAAGGTTAGACAGTTTAATATACTATGCATAGTTATTTGCTAACAATTATTTATTGCTGTAGACTATCCGTGACCGAGGATGGAAAGAAGGCTTTGGTTGCTTTGAGTGGTGGTGACATGCGAAAAGTTCTAAACGTTCTGCAGAGCACCTGGATGGCATACAATAATGTGAATGCTGATAATGTTTACTCGTGCGTAGGCCATCCGACCACCAGCGAAATTACCACTATCGTTAGCTGGCTTCTAAATGCTTCCGATTTCAAGGAGTGTTACGACAGTATGAGTTTATATTTTATATTATTTACATTTGTATAATTATTTGTACCTATCCTCGTAGACATTCAAAATCTAAAGACAAACAAAGGACTTGCCCTGGAGGACATTCTTCGGGAAGTGCACCTATTCGTGATGCGAAGTAATTTCATGTTTAACTATAGCTATATAATTACAAATCTCTTATCACAATCATATTTTAGTTGAACTTCCTCCGAGAGTAATGAGCGCTATAGTTATCAAAATGGCAGCCATTGAGGCCCGTCTTGCCGGTGGTTGTAACGAGAAGCCACAAGTGTCTGCACTAGTGTCTGCATTCTACTTGGCACGTGATCAAGTTACGCTCGAAACGTAGTTTACTTTTATACTAATTGCAAAATAAACCTCCACCTTTTTATAGATAAACTTGTATTTTGCTTTATAATTTATTTGTTTTTTTTTTATTAAAAATTCCAAGATATTCCTACTAAAGAGAAAAATCAATATCAAACTGTTCCTTGGAGTCGAAAGCGAGTCATACGAATTGAATAAATTAATTAAAATCATTTAAAACACGAGCTATTCTAAACATTCTATGGTAATAACACGGGCGGGTTTCTCCTGTGAGTGGAGTATTGACTGGAGTATAAAATGCATGTGAGTTATATTAAATATTTTGCTGTTTGTTTTTTTGTGCTCACTTAACTGCGCAAAAATAGATGCCTAGCAAGTGTGGATTTATATAATTGGCATATAATGAATGCTCCTGGATAAAGGACACCTACATTGAATCCAAGCCTCACATCACGAATATTATTGCTTGTAACAAATCGCACTTATGCAGGACTATTTCGTAGGAACTCCTGGTCAAAATACACAACGGTGACCGTGATGTCGTCGCGAAACAAGCGCACTATGTCCTTGGGAAGTGATAGGATGTGTGAAATCTTTGAGTGTTCAATGCCGTACTCGGTGCCACCCAGAGCATTTCGGATCAAATGCGTGGCTGCGTTTCGGTCTAGCGGTTTCTTGCGGAGGCCAGCCCTACAAAAACAAAAGCGTTACGTAATACAAATAAAATTTAATCGTTTTTTTACTCACTTCCGGTGTGTCAACATCTGTGCAATCTCGCCCAAGCTCACATCCTTCTTGGGCAGCTTTAACGGTTGCAGAAATGCTTTGCCGGACATATGCTCTCCGACTAGCTTCACCACTTGCATGGGACTCATCATGTCCCACAGGCCATCGCTGGCAATCACCATAAAACGGTCTCGAGGCGTGAGCACGTGATGCGTTATCTCCGGCTGTCCTGTGAGATAGGGTGGCGTCAGATAGTGCGGTGCAATCACGTGTTTACCGTACATAGGTACCACGAATTCGTTTAGTATTTCCTTGGACCATTTGTATCGGAAGTCACCGATAGCACGCAACGGAGCCAATTGTCCAAGAAGACGTTCGGCACGAATCACTGTGTCTCGTTCTGCAGTTGGATGCTCTGCCAAGATTCGACGTACTTCGGTCACATTGTCTGAATTGTGTTCATTTGTTAGCTTTTTCGTCTGCCATTGACCCGTATCGGTGATAGTGCCCAGCACCGCCGAACAATCACCAGTACTGGCCACATGTACATTCAATCCATCGATGTGTGCCACACAAGCTACTGCACCGGACATTGCTACGGACATCGTACGAATGCTAGGATTTGCTAGTGCTTCTGAGGAAATGTCGTCATCAAGACGTAGGAAAGCATTTTCCAGTGCTTGGGGCACCTGCAAATGACCCGGTGGCAGTTCGCATAGTTCTTGGGCATACTTGGAGAAGCTGTGCTCGTAAATGTCTCGAATCTCATTGACAAAATCCACCTTGTCATTGTGACACTTAAGGAACGAATCACTTTGAGCACCAGCTTCGAGTTGTTGTCGCAGCACGTCTGGGGAAATCAAGCTGGTGCCCACGTAGCGCAGCAATCTTTTTGCAATAATCTGTGCACAAGCAGGTCCTGCATGACCATCAAAAATTCCCACAAGAAGTCCTGCAAATAAATAATTTGTTATGTTTCAGTTATTGTTTCAAATAATAAATAAAATAATTTTTACCCGAAGTTAACAAACAGCTAGCTTCACTGCGCGTATCCTCGATTGGCGAATTTGAGGCAAGCTGATTGGAGTCGTAGCTTTTTACGGATCCACCACCGGTGAACTCAAGCTGATGCTCATTTGCGCACAGAATATGATTGACCTGAGCAAATTTAATGTTCCGAATTTGAGGTTATGTCACAATTGATCTAGATTTCCAGTTTATTCAGTGTTTACACTTACATCATACGGAGATAGTTTAGGCACAGCCGAACGACAGTGTTGGTTGCTCAAATGAAGTCCTCGTAAGCCTGTGCCAAGCTTGCGCAAGCGTCTGGCAGGCACCGAGATGAACATTATTCTCTATATTTATACCTAAGTATAATAGCTATATTGTCACTTTGTTCAACTTCCTAGGATTCAATGTTGTGCTCACCGTTAAACGGGAACACTGTGCGCGGGTGCACACAACTGATTGTCGGGTCAGTTTATCAGCTGTGTCAGCAGAATAAAACGATCAACATTCATTATCGCGAATGCGTGTAAAAATAAACATACGGTTTTTAAAGTTTGCGGTGACGGAACAACACTGAAGAAAAAGAAAATACTCTCTGCTCTTGAGAGTGTGACCTGTGACGTAGAATTATTGTTGTAATTGTAAATCCTCCGTAGTGCGTAGTTGTTTTTGTTGTGGTCTGATATGTTTTTTCTATGTTCTCTCATTTCTCATTATATGACAGTCAAAGTTGACAGCTGGTAATTGGAGAGTATTTTTCGCGCATACGAAAGCAAGAGAAAGATCTAGGTTGCAATTTTTCATTTTTTGATAGGAGAGAGTAAAAGACACAAACACGTGTTAATGTTTTTAGTCTAGGAAATGAAAAACTTGTAATGTACCGGCCAAAAATGCGAGAAAACATTTTTTGTGTAAAAAAATAACTGCATTACATTTTACCTTTTTCTAAAAAGGAGTTAATTAATTTTATTTGGGAATTAGTCTCTCGCTATCAAACAGGAGTTTAGTTAGGGTTGAGAAAAATGGTACTTTTGCTGAAATAACACGCCGCCAAAATTGTACTATTTTTGGGAGGGAGGAAGTAAAATGAAATGATGAAATCCTTTTATATATTATGATTTTTTTCATTCAATAAAAAGGATTTCATATTTATTTTTATGATAAATTATGTGTATTCATAAATACAATTAATTGATCATAACAAAAAAGTAATTAAAAAAAATGTTTTCCTTTTATATCCTGATCCATTTAATGTTTCAGATTGAACTTCTTATATAAAAATTATAAAAAAAATCGGAGCGTTTTGTGATTCATGCTAAGTGTGTTTGAAATTAAATTAAAGGTTTTTAAAGTATCTATAATTAAAAAAAGTAGGCGTGATTTAACCCTCCTCCTTCTATAGCAAATTGTATAAAATATGAGGTTATTTTAATATCTCCTGAAAGGGGGCTCAGATACCTTCCCTCCTTTTTTAATTATAGTAGATAATTTAAAAACCGCCAATTTAAGACTAACACTTACCATGAATCACGGAGCTCTTCCAAATATATATTTTATTAAATTTTTAATAAATCTTTGAACCCTTCTCACCCCTAAGGGGTTTATACCCCAAACATAAAATTTTGATATTAGGTTTTGGGGAGACGGCGGCATGAAATAGACCCCAAAACATTTTCAGTATACAAATGATTGTTGTTGTATACTGAAAATGTGCGCAAGCGCAGCACTCTTCTTTTATTTAACAAAAACACAAGAAAAGAGAGAAAAGAGATTTTGGGAGATTTTTACAAGGTATAGTTTGCCTGTCACCGGGGAGGCCCCTTTGGAGGGATGAGATTTTTAACATTTATTGTTTACATCGAAAATAATGTTTTGTGTAAACGGAAAATGCAAGTTTCATGCATTACATAAAAACGATATAATTGCCTTTTCTGTATTTTTAATAAATTCACCTTTTAAAAAAACGAAATATTTGGACCAGTCTATAAATTGTTGTTATATTGTAAAAAAATATTATTAAGTTATATCTTAAAAAATAATGCGGTATCGCTACTGAAGCGATGGCGGCGGCACCCATCCGCCAAAACGTTTCTCGATCGCTTGCGCCACGGCTAGACCTAGATGATCCTGACCCGGATTCGTGACCACCTGCAAAAATAAGAATTAAAAAAGAATTATATTAAAATTCATTAAGAATTGTTAAATTTGAATTTACCTGAATACCGATCGGTAACTGGTGTCGATCGAGGCGCACCATGCAATTCGTCACCGGAAGTCCAATTGTATTAAATACCATCATGTAGCTGGTGTCCACTAGTTTGTGGTAGATTTGATAGTGGCGATGTGCGGTGGTGGGGAACGTTGGGTACAGAAACACACCGTTCGTGCCGAGCAAATCGAGGAAATGCTTTTTTAGGCCGGTAGCAATACCCGCCAGTTTCTTGTGTCTAGCATCAGGCAGCATCTTCATGACCTCCTGCAGGTGTCCCACAACTACACTCGGGAAATCACTTTTTGACTGTCCAAACAGATATCTATAAAACAAGTATATAAAAGTTTGTATAGATAATAATATTTAAAGCATTACCTTAACGTCTCACCGCCAATTGTCGGCTCTGGTCTGCCCTCAATACCTTTATAGTAAATCGTCTCAACGTTCTCGATCCGTAGCATTGCCGACATTGAGATCTCCAAAGACCATTTAAGTTTATCAATCTTAACTTTGGTAGCATTGAAATGGGAAGCAACATCATTGATTGCCGTTCGAATGTCACGACTGATCGGTCGCGTAGATCCTGAAGGTCCATCGTTGTCCATGAAATAAAACTTTACGTTTGCAATGTCCACTTCATTGTCCAAGGACAATTTCGGTCCGGCTGGATCAGAAATACACTTCAGCAACATGGGTAGATCGCTGGCGTAACGTGCCATCGGAGCAATCGTAAAAAAGTCACCCCAGTTTGGAACGTCACTCGTGGGAATGTGTCCATCAGCCGATACAACGTAAGGTGTCGGCTTGTGACCATAGATACCGGTAAACATTGCCGGCAGCCTTGCCGATCCGGCAATATCCGATGAAAGACCAATCAAAGATGCACCGCTGCCTAGCAAAGCACCTTCACCACCCGATGAACCACCGGGCGTGCGTTGCAAGTCATACGGATTACGTGTCTGGCCCGAAACCTTGTTATACGTTTCCCAGCACATGCACAGCTCTGGCGTATTACTAACCAGCATAATGATTCCACCGTTCTTACGCACCAGAGCTACAGAAGGTGCATCCTCGTCGGATATCTGTTTTTGCTTGAACAATCGACCGGCTTGATGTACCATGCCTTTCACGGCAATACTCTCTTTGATGGTTACCGGCAGACCGAGCAGTGGTGTTTCCGATTCCATTTCTTCGACGCTTTTCAGGCCCAGCTGGATGTCTCGATCAATGCTGCGAGCCTCTTCCAGGGCCGCATCGAAGCGATCTTCGACAATGGCATTTAACATGGGGTTCACCTCCTTGCATCGATCTATGTAGGCACGGATTACGGACTCGCTAGACACCTATATAACAAAAAAACTCTCTATTATTTAAATATATACAATTATTAAAATTAATTATGTTAACCTCTTTTGTACGGATCATATATGCCAGTTTAACAGCCGTTATTTTCAGCAAAGGATTCGTAATGGGTGGAATCTTCTTTTTGGAAATAAACATAGTTGCTACTCGGCTGTAGGGTACCACAAACCAGCTGAAGACGATCATAGCGCCTCGCAGGATTCGGCGTGTAGCGTGACTCATTATCCTGGAAAATAGATAAAGAATTTAAAACGGATTGATATGAAGATCGTCAAGATTAAACAAAAAAGCATCTTGATTTTTGTAAAACATCCGTTTATGAATTAAAAAGCGATTCAGATAAAATTCAAATGAAACACGCACGACGGGTGGATTTTGTTTGAAATATGAATTCGGTGAATTCGAACGTATTATGGGTTACTTTTACTAAATAGCAAAAAAAGAGAGGAATTTCCGAGACACAAAAGTGTCTCATACTCACAGCTTCTATTCTATACATAGATATTGTAATGAACATAATATAGTTTTAATTATACAAGTAAAACATATTTTTTACATATATTTGTAGCTCATTTTTATAAATGAATTTCTGGTTATGACAAATCGTATTTTTTAAAAATAAATTCATTGTTTCTGCGAATCCCTTTACGAATATAGCAATTATTTTTAACATCATCTCGTAGCTGGTTTTTTGTTTATTGCATGCAAACATTTTGCGTAAAAATCGGTTGTCGGAGAGTAGTTCAACATACATATAAAAATAAAATATATATATATACATTTAAAACACCCTGCAAAATAACTTTCTGCGTAAACAAAAAAAAGAAAGCGGCCATTTATTTATATTTTATAATTATTATCAACTAAAAATAATTCGGATATCGAAAAAGGATATTTGGAATAGCTATAAGCAAATTTTAATAGTAAAGTTTCTGCTCCACTAAATCCCGGCATAATAAAATAAAAAAAATCCTGGATGCCAAAAATATTTTTCTTTTACACTAAGCTGTGTTCCAAATTTCAATTCTCTAGGACGTAAGGTTTGGGCCTTGATAGTAGATGACAGAATGTATAACTAAAAGTTTATTTATTTATTTATAAAAAAGAATACAAAAATGGTATTTTAAGCATAAATTATACAACTAAAATTGATAATTTTTCTATAAAATAATATTGTAAAAACTCAAATTGTTTACACTGAATTAAGATCTAAGACAAATAATCTACTTCATTGTCTTTTATCACTTATTCGTGTTCGTGTATAGTAACTTAAATTATAATTGGTCTACAGTATAATACATTGTACACTGCTTGCTAGTTGCTACGCAATGCCAACGCGATTGGATAAGATTAATTCCTCAATTTACACTTTTTTCAAAACTTATGACTCTGTTCAATTGATGGCCTGGAGTTACCTTTTCCGAGAATCTTATAAACCACAAATTCATTTTTTAAATATCATAATTTATAAAAAAACACAATTCCGGGATTTTTAAAGGGAGATTTTTTACTTAATAGAGGAGGGGGTATAATAAAGGGGTTTTTCGGGGTTATAACTTATTTTGTAAAATGGATTCTCCCTATGCATCAAAAAAATAGTTGGTTCCGCACACAAAAATGGTACTCACTGCTATGATCTCTTATAAAGTGGAATATATTCCGATATTTTAGCTTTTATATAAGTTAATAAAGGTTTTTACATTAAATTATGCATGAAATTATTTCAAAATAAAAAAATAATCGAGCAGTTGTTACAACTGTTCACCTGTACATTTTTTATAGCAATATTTTATTTTAAATACATTTTTTAATCAAATTGAGTTGAATTAAATATTTCACACCATTATAGCTGTACTTTAACTTCATTGTTTTTGTAATTCTTTAGTATTTTCTAAAGTAATTTCAAATTTTAAATATTTAATCACACTTTGAACGATGTCTGTTAATGAGGTGCGTCTCCACAAAAAAATCTTTGTTGCGCTGACTAAGTATCATTTTAAGTAATTAAAATCTGTTGTATTATTTTAAAATAGCTTTTAAAATAATGTGTATAATTCCCTTTCTTTTTACCTTATTTCAAAATAACGACAACATATCACTTTAAAAGTGGTTTTTAATAATAAATTTGGAGCTTAGGCCAAAGGTCAGTCCAATCGAATTGGTGGCGCTTTCCTACTTTTTTACCAAAAAAAATCCGGGACAATTTTGCCACCCTGATAAATCAAGGTTGGCTATACGAAGTATAGTGGTTTCAGTTTAACTTTAAAGTGTTTTTTTAAAGGTAAATGCCGGGTCTTCAAAGGACATCGTATAGAAGTAAAAAACAATTGTCAAAATACAAAATCAAATCGTCGGACGGGTGTTATTTGAGGTAATTATTATGTAAGTTTGTGAAATCGGCAAAACTGATATGTTTTAATCGAAAAATGGGTTATTATCACTTATACGGAAAATTATTAAGAAAATCTTTCATAATGAAAAGCCCATTGTCATATTATTATTTCTAATATCTGCGGAAAAATGGCCGAAGACATGATTCATGGAATCTTTGTCAAATACCAGTATCCATGAATTTCAAAAGCAAAAAATATCAGATTCTCGAATTTCCAAATTTTAAACAGGATTTTAGATCAACGCGAATATTTTGTCTTGGTATTATTATTTTTAATATCAAAATGGTAAAATTATGGGCTTTTGCTATTTCTGCTATGGGCCCCACGTGGCCTATGATCAATGCTATACTCCTGCACCGCAACCTTAACGTAAAACTAGCTAAAATACTCACACATGACAGTTATGTTTTTTTTTAAATGCGTGGTCCGATAAGTACTTAGCATACATTAGAAAAACGACCATTAATGAAATAGTGGCGATTTTATTCTCAACATAGTCTTCTTTAACTCAATACACTGGACCCAGCAATGAAGTTGGATCTATAACCCGCCTGAAAAGAACGTGTTCTCGAGCTCTGCAAAGAAGATCTCCGTGGTGACGATGACCTCCTCATTCGACTCAAGTTTTTGCCCGGCGAGAGACTTTTTCAAGTTTGGAAACAAAAAGTTGCTCGGAACTAAATCTGGAGAATACGGTGGATGGCAGAGCATTTTGTATCCCATTTAGACCAATTTGACCATGGCGATGGCGGAGATGTGAGCCGGTGCGTTGTCATGGTGGAAGAGCACTTTTTTCTTCGACAAATGGGTCCGTTTTTCTGCAATTCGGCATCGAATCGGCCCAATAATTTGGCATAGAAAAGCCCTGTAATTGTTTTGCCCTTCTCTAGGTAGCAGATGTAAATCACACCTTGTGAATATCAGAGAACGGTGCTCATTACATCCAGCCGATGTTACAGTCTCCGCCTTCTTCGGAGCACGTTTGCCGGATATAGTCAATGTTTCCATTGTTCCTTGGTTTCTGGTGTGTACCAGTGGATCCATGATTCGCCGACAGTCACGAAACGTCGCAGAAACTCATTCGGATCTCGCTAAAACAGTTTAAAACACTGCCCTGAAAGTGTCTCACGGTTGCTTTTGTTGTCCGGAGTGAGCAAACGATGCACCCATCGCGCCGACAGCTTTATCATGCCCAACATTTCATGCTGTATTAGCCATCTCACGCACCTTTCATCGGCGGTCTGCCAATACGTGAGATCGTGGATTTTTGTTACGTTAACCTCCATGGTAATCGTTTTCGGGTCACCTGGACTTTGCTCATCAAAAACCGATGTGCGACCACGTTGAAACTCGTCATAAGAATTTTTGACGGTCGCCATCAAAGGAGAAGAGTCATCGTACACAGCATCTATGCGCTTTTTCGGCTGAAATGTTTACTGTAGCCGTCACGAGAATGTACTATATGATAGTAAATTTCTCTGCCCGTACATGATTTAGGGGAAGTTATTCTTACTAAATGATACCTTCCGCAAAATCCCAAAGGAAAACGTTTAGGACTTAAAAAAATATTTTTGTTGAATAATTTGTTTTTGTTTAAATGGGGGGGAGGGCGTTTGTGTTTGTAATTAAAAAGACATCGAACTGTATATAATAATAACAACATTTTATTTAAGCTATTGTTTAAACTTCTTCTCCTTTCCATTCCTTGGTAAATAAAGCTGGGTTTTAATTGTAATTAATTTGTAATTGTAATGTTAATTGTAATTCATTGGGTTCAACTGTAATTCTTTTAAATGATGAAAATGATTAGATTCACATTACGATATACAGAGGCAAAAAAAATAGAGCCTACTTTCAACGTTTCTCTCAGCATAGACGTTGCTGGAAACGTTGTGTGCATATCCCGAAATTGATTTCAATCTGTATTTCCCTCTTGTTTCCACTTTTTTTTTAAGTCGCCCATCTTGCAGATAATTCTCTATATTTGAGACGCAAGGTCTTTAACTGTTTTCTAACAGTGAATAGTTGTTTTAAAAAATAACAAATCTTATAGTTTCTGTTTTTTATATTAGTATAATTTATAACACATCGTAGCTGTTTATGGTGAGTTCAGGATTGCCATCACATCGAAAAACCGGATCAGAAGACGAGTCCTGAACAGTCGGATAGCAGTCGGACTCTGTTTTTGTCCCCAGATTCCACAGCACATCGCACTCAAGTGGGGTACACATAAGCAGCAGACTCACAATCAAAGCTGTGGCTCTTGGACGCTGTGAAAGGATTTGTAGTGCAGCATTGCACTTTAGCTTTGGTTGAACTGGACGATATTCCATCGTCTAGGACAAATATCGTAAATATTCCTCGAGAACAGGACTTGGCAGACGACAGGGTACTAGTAAGATTAGAGAGGATGAACCCTAGGGTCTCGGCTACTCAATGGAACGTCAAGAGGAAGGAGAAAACCAAAAGTGGTTTCTGCATGGTTTTTGCTGCAGGAGAATCCTCATTAGGCCCCCTGATAGACGAAGGTAATCTCATATACTATCAGGCTACAAAGATGATGACATCCTCATCAAGAGGAAAGCCTAGCGAGGCACCACACCAAGAAGCTGTATAATGAATATATTTATACATTACTGCTCACCGACCAGGAGAAATCCTAGCCAAAGCTGCGCAGTAAGCACCACGGATGTGGTGCAGTTATGCGGACTCAGATAGCTTAACAGCTAACACCAGGGTCATAGGACAGAGGACACAGAGGATAAGTCATTGCTTCAAAGTGGCCAGGAGTACTCTCTAAGCCAAAACTCTGTAGAAGACTCTTCTTCTGTAGTAATAAGCAAATCCTGGAGCTTAACAGCATGTCACAGGATTTAAAGCAGTGGTATCAGCCACTAAAAGGTATGTAGTAAACAAATTATTAGATCATAACCAGATCGGATGAGCAATCGTCAATACATAACCTGTCAGGACGTTATACTCCATTACTAATCTAATCTAACATTTTGGAACACTGTATTTTTATAATGTATCATGTATAAACAAAAACAAATATTTTGGGATACTGTTGAAAGCCGCTTTGTAAAAAAATGTTTTTGCTCAAGAAAATTATCATTTTGAGCGCTCTATTGTTTGAACCCTATAATACATGGTGGAGACGGACCACAATTTAAATTGAACGTAACGGAATCAAGACTTAGGCAGTTGAATTTATCGGATTTAAGAGTTTTGTGGATATTTGGAAAAGGAGTGGTATACAAAAACGCTGTAATCATAATCATATACTGCAAAACGAGTCATGTACCAATATAATATGGCTGGTTTTGCCAGGCGCAATATAATAACTATTTCTAGTCCGTGTCAAAAACTGTATTTTCTTTAATCCATTAGAACAATCTGGAGAATTTACTCAAACCATTCAAAGTCTAAAATCGATGAAAATAGAATGATAACCGTCTATATAGATGATGTTAAATTAAAGGAAGATTTTAAAAGACCTTGAATCTGAAGTGGAGTATAATTATAGAGAATTATATATAGATACGGATTGGAAATGAAGCAGTGTATATATCAATCCCTTCAATAGTGAGTGCAATTTAATAATATATCTGATACTACAACAACAACAAAAACTAGAAAAACACTTTATTCACCCGTGACTTCAATTATTTACAGTGATTATAAGTATAATCAAATCTTATTTCAAGAATCGAATTTCAGAGGCCTAGGATAATCGATTGCATGATATTGTTAATAATAAACACAGAACTAACTAACTATTGCAATAGTAAATGATTTCGTTGAATTAAAATAATGTATACAAACTTTTTGTTTACCAACTGTATTGTAGTTAAATGGAAAATAAACACACATCACTATAAACCGTTGCAGTGAACTGTGAATCAATTAAATTTAGTTTAGTTGTTCGTTCTTGGTAGGTAGGTCGAGAGTCGAGAGTCTCTCATAAACATACACACACACACACACATAAATCTATTTTTATCGTAATGTTTGAGTGAGGGGCACGTGTGTGCGTTGGCATACTTTGCACATAAATAAACCGAAACATAAAAAAAGATCAAAACTTACTCATCGATGTAATGAAAGACGTTCTCAATTGTTGTTTGCACCATGGATTTTAGGCACACGTCCATTGCTCCGATAAATATGCGGAGTCTATATAATCGAGACCCGGAACGGGGACGTCGTTCTTGAATACTAACGCGCGTTACAAATTGAAATTTAAATTTTTCGGTGTCAATTATACGAGCATTGACCCAGAATTGTCGTCACAAAGACAAATATATAAGAAATACAAACAAAAACTTTCTTTATATATTATTTCACTAGCATTCACTTCACAATTTTATGTTTTACATTACATGTATTTGTGTGTGTGGTAACTATTTATGATTTACTGTTTCACATTCGCACATAATCCACTATTCACGATATATCTAAATGTATACTATATATATATATGATGGTGTGTAAGATTTATGTGCACAGGTAAAAGATCTTTACGCACGCGCGAACGGACGGTGATCACCTGTTTGATGTTTGCACACAAAAGTGTAAAGTGCAACTGAGCAAGCGGCAATCGAATGGATCGTTTGAAAGATCGTAAATTGTGGCTTCGTCCGTCGGCGTCGGCGTCGTTGGCGTCTCGGTCGGCTCGAGTAACTGTTCTCGTCACTTCTTCTTCGCAATTATTATGATTTTTTGTTGTTGTTTACACTGCTGTATACTCTTAGAATGATTGCGATGCAACGTCGACGGTATTCTTTTGTGAAAGACGGTAAGCATCTGCTTGGGTTCCTCTCGGCTCTCGGTAACTGTGTTTACCAGTATATATATATATATATATATATATACAACTCATACAGGGTGTCCAGATGATAACTGATCAGAAAATCGAAACATGCTTGTAGTAAAATATCGATAATTATCGATATATTTGACATTTAGGGTTTGTATATGACACTTCTTAATATGAATGAAAAATAAAAATACAAATAATTGGATGGAATAAATGATTTTTGCAAAAAATAATGGCATTATTACATTTTACCCCCTCTCTCCCAATATTAATATGAGGATGGTCAAAGTTTGTGGAAAACCCAGATTTTTATTTTGAAGGAAATGTTCAAAAATGTTGGTCTCAGGAAAAAAAAAATGATGCAGCTTTTTTAAATAAATCATTTATTCTATCCAATTGTTTTTTAAATGATTTTTCATTATAATGAAGAAGTTTTATACAAACTTAAATGTCAAAAATATAGAGAACTATCGATATTTTACTAAAGTCATGTTTCGATTTTCTGGCCAGTCATGACCTGGTCTATCTGCCCTCCAATTTATGACGTTGAGTTTTTGGATACCCTGTATAGTGTACATATATACACATTTGTTTATAAATAACCACCTAATGCGTTTACTGTTTTATATGTTATTGGTATACATAAAGTGCATCTACATGCATTACCAACAACTACAAAAATCATCATATTGTTTAGAGATTGTGTTACGTTCAGTGGCGCGCAGATCTAGGTTTCCCTTAAGGGGGGAAGGGATGTCTAAACTTTTGTAAACTTTCATATTATATATAGGCCATCAATAAAAAACTGAAATAAAAAAAATGTTTACAAACAAAAAATATTCATACAAAATGTGTGCCAGAAAAAAAAAGTAAAGATTATCACTTACTTTAACTGACGGCATGAAATATATAATACTGACATACATCCCACGAAACAATTAATAAAAGGAAAAACTTTTTCGCAAAACAAACATAAATATTTTTCTTACCACAGACATTTAACAAGAAAAATAACAAATATTGGCATACACCCACTGCCATAGATTCAAAAATATTAACACACACTATTCATATAACGACATACCTAATCAAGATGATATGTAAGTCCGTGGGATCTATGCGCTAAAAGATGATTTTTATTTCGTGTGTACGAAAGACAATATAACACGAAACAAAAGTGGGATGTATGCCGTGGGCCGTATGCCGCTTAAATGAATGAATATTTCTCAAAGTTTAAATTCAAAATGAGAGGGACCTGTGTCCGTGGTGTAGAAATCGTATCACCATTTTAACCTAAAAAAAATATTTTGGACATATTAATTTATCAACCCAAAAAACATTTTTTTCAATATTAATTCTCTGCTCCTTTTTCATGTAAGATGTAACTAATTTAGACCACTCCTAACTTTTTTTTGGGCAGCAAAGGGTTAAATGTAAAGAAGCAGATATTTTTTTCAAAAATTACTTAATCTAGTGTCGTTTCAATTTTTACCCCTTTTGCAGCAATGGCTTGACCATATTTGGCCACCCCCTAATGAGAGGTAGGGTCATGATGGTATTTTACTAATAACGTTAGGGATTTTAAATTATTTTTAACAAAACTCTGTTTTTCAAAATTCTGTTTTACAAAATTCTGTTTTTAAATTCTGTTTGACAAAATTCTTCTTTTCAAATTTCGAACCTATATACCTATATACCTATATATACCTTTTTTATTTCCAAATTTTTACAAAACTAAGTTTTACAAAATTCTGGATTATAAAATTCGAAAATATTAAGTTCCTTATTAAACCAACCAACCTAAGTCATGGCATGGACTGAATATTCTGCCAAATTATTCAATATGCAGCTCTTATTGCACTTCTAACTGAATCATTTTTATTTCTCTTGGCCTTATACATATTGAATATTTCTTTAAATTTCTTAATTATATAATAATAAATTATATTAATAAAAATAAATAAATGAAATACAATTAAAACGAGTAAATGCTTATTGCATGTTACATAACATAATTGAGATTTAAAAAATAAAAGATAATAACACATTTTATAAAATCAATTACGGAAACAATATTTTTTATGCAAAATTACAATTTCAGATGAATGCAATAATTTCATTTTGGTACTCATTTGTTAAATGATTTTTATTTTATTATTTTATTATTTTTCCTTTTATTAGCGTTGTTGCTCAAATAAATAATATAAATAGTATAAATTAAACCTTAGGAAGATAACCTATTTTGTTGTTGGAAAATCACTGATGTTGTATTACGGTGATAAGAATGGTTTTGTACTAATCTAATCTCCGATTTTGAACTAAATAACTAGATTAATTACAGAATGATTGATATTTTATGCTTTTTTTACGAGGCTAATCCCCATAGCTAACGTGAATAGAAGCACAGCGAAACACATGCATAAAATAGACGGATATGCATTTTTTTCAATTTAAACAAAAATCCACATTAAACAAAATAAAATATAAAAATTTAAATTTAAAAAAATGTATAATATAAAATTAATTAACTTTCAGATTTTCAGTTTTAATTTTTCCGATTATTTAAGTAATCGTTTGATTTATATTCATTTTTAGATATTATATTAAAATTTATATTAAAAAATAAATAAATAAATTAAAATATAAAAAAACTAAACTTATTTTTGACTCGAAAGTTTTTTTTTGTATATTTTGTTATTTTAATATTATTTTTTTTACAAGTATGGCAGTTTATCGATTCTACCGTAATTGTTTTTTCCTTATATCCATAATTGGATGATACAAATTAACTCGACCTAACGCAGAAAAGCGGGACCTTTTAAAAACTCGGCGGACGCGGGATATTTTTATTATTAACTTAAGATATGTATTTTTGTCGAACCAATTTTTTTAAGTCTATTAAATAACATATTTTAAATTTGTTTGTATTTGTTTTGGTAGGTACTTTCTTTTTTCGCACAAACGAATTTTGTTTAAAGAATCAGTATGTTAAATATAAGCATCTTCTAAAACTGGCTATGACACATTCTAAATAATACTGTGTATACTTAAATATATTTTTTTGATTCACATAATTTTTGAGGTAACAACTTTTAAATACAATTTTTTCTTCAATTTTTTTAACATTCCGTTCACACTATTTTTCTATTCTTATTTTCTATTCTAAAGTTTTAGCATAAGAGATCATAAATCTTAGTGACGCCAATATTTACCATTTTTGCAATTTGTATATCAATATTATAACAAATGGTCTATAGAATAGACAATAGAGATACATATCTTTTATATATACAGATGGAGCGTATATATATATTTCTCCGGAACACAAATCTGCAAGGTTTAAGCTACATCTTTTATTTTTTTTCACCTAGAAAAGAATTTAAATTCCATTTGTTACCTTATTTTTAAATTTATTTCTTACTTTATTTAAAATTTGATTTTTTACGATTGCAAACCTATCTAATAGTGTGAGCGAGAGAGAGGGTTAGCGGCAGAGAAAGTGTTTGAGTAATGCTGGATTTTTTTTGTGAAACATTCGCTTACCAGCAAGTGGAAACAAGATGGAAATACAAATTGAAATAAAGTGCGAGAGAGACATACAACGTTGCCAGCAACTTCAGCACTGAGAGAGATAGTATGACAAAAAATGTTTGATAGAGTGTGTGTGATTTTTAATTTCATTTAAATATGTTTTTTATTTAATTTATATTATTTTAGATAAATTATAAATTTATTGGATTTAACCTACAATTAAATAAATTGAAGTTTTTATATCAACATATTTAATTTTTATATTTAGTAGCATATTTATTTATTTTATTACATTTTATCAGCATTATTTAAATAAGTATCACATTTTTATGTTTGTATCCGAAAACTTTAAAATTTATCAGTTTTTTTGCTTTTTACAGAACGATTTTCATTTTTAGCAATCAAAATCTAACAATAAAAAAGTAGTGTGACCTAAAGACCATTCTCAGTAATTGAATAATTTATATTTTTTTTAGTTAATATAAACTATAAATTTAAGGGACAAAATCGGTTTTAAATCAAATATAGTTTATATATTGACAAATCAAAAAGAGATAATTTTTGCCCTTGAAAAAAGGTAAAGGCACACAAAACGATTATTTATAAATGTCTTCTAATTATTTTCAAATATAATAAAATTAAATATATAAACATGAAGAAAAAATCTTTTTGAAATTGTTATTTTTTGACTATAGAATTGAAGTATTATAATAATTTTTAATTTTTAATTTTTGCCTTCAATATTAAACAAATTCTGACCATTTTTCAGTCTTAAAAAATATTATTTTATTTTTTTTTGCACATTTTTTTAAATT
>JAAAKO020011549.1:0-17551 GCA_010015015.2 Bolitophila cinerea | reverse complement strand
ATAATTTTGTGACTTTTTATAATTTTTTTTTTATAATTTTTTTATAAAATTTGTTTTTTTTTTGTTATAAATATTTTTTTTATTATTGTAATAATTTTGTATTGTAATATTGTAATAGTTTTGGTTTGAAAGTTTATATAATAAAAAAATAACAAAAAGTTCAGCCCCTAAATCAGAATTTAAATCCGCCACTGTATCTAACGTATTCTGCTAGTTAATATATAGGATAAAGAGTAATTCAAACATACCACAATTTTACTACTTATATCATATGTACAGGTACACTAGATAATACATATGTTGTTGTATAGTACTACCACTTGAAATATATTCATGAAATATAAATATCACAAACGTGTATGCTTTTATGGAATAATACCAGAATGCATTGTTTTATTATATGTATATTTGTTTTGTGTAAATATATATATATATATACAATTAACAGACATAGCCACAGACAAATAATTTATTTAATAATTATTAGAGAATAAAAAAAAGTATATATATATATACATAAAAAAATTGAGGTGCACTTTTGAGTCAAACAAAATGCAGCACATGTTTTTTTTTAGAGATACGGCAATACTAGAAATTAGAAAATGACAAATAAGGCACAGATATATACGGCACATGATAAACAAACATGCAGCACTTAAAATAAATTTTAAAAATATAATGAAAATATTGATGTATTTCAGAACGTTTTTTTTTAATTAAAAAAAAAGTGTTGGTCATAGAGTACTATTCAACCTTTCTGTATTTGGCAATTTTAAAGCTTGTTTCAGAAATATATAATAAAAGTTTGTTGGTCATGTTTTTATCACAACCCGCCTTTAGGGTAGTTTAGGGTAGTTTTCCTAACAAAAAATTAAATATGTTTTGGTCAAACATTTTAAATTTATTAGTATTTAAATATACAAGAAAAATCATTAATTTAGATAGGTATTGTGGCCAAAATATATGATTTTTCTTACCATGAATAAATTATTGCAACTAAGATTTTTTGTTATTTGAATAAATTTTGAATGCCATATTTTTCTTTTATTTAAAAAGGGTTTTTATTTTTGTTATTTGGATAGTACCAAAATCTTTTTTTTAAATACCTGACGTATTATTATATTTTAATTTATTTGCAAAATGTATGTATTATGTGTGTCCTACAAACTTTGTAGAAGCATTTCTTAGTAATAAATTAAATATTGAAATATGAAAACAATTTTCTAATTAGCAGTTAGTTTCTAAGGAAATATTACTGTTTGAGAACTTTGCTCTAAATTCTAAAATGTATTTGGAAACTAAAACGCCTTGAAGTCATATACTGAGTATATAACGTTTGAGATTGAAATAGTTCAGGAGAAACATATCCTCTTGAGCTGCTAAGTTCAAAGTATATGCATCTTCTGAACTATAACTTTTGCTATGTAATAGTAAACCCATTTTCCATTTTGTCGATGTAATTAATGTAATGTAATTCAATGAAATTATAGTAAAATTCATCGAATAATTTACACCAAATATGTAATTTTTAGTTTTTGGATGTTCTCTGGCTAGTGTTTATATAATGAATTGTAAAGATCACACGTTAGGATAAAAACATCTTTTAGATTATTTATAGTAAAAACTAAAAACCAGCAAGAAATTATGGCCGGATTCGCGCACGATTTTGCGGTTGCACGTAATTCGCATGCGCGAACGCATTCCGGCATTCGCCCGAAAATTGATAAATTGTGGATTTTCAGTGCCGACTGGAAACATGTTTTACATGCGCTCATAGAATTTGATTTATGTTTGAGCGGGGGTGGTGGAGCTATATGTACTTGTGCAGGCACGTGTACGAAAATTCAACGGGAATCTATAATATAGTGCACGAACATATAATATAGAAGACAAATATCCGTGCGAGCAAAGATGAGAAAGCAACGCGGGTGCAAGTGGTACGGGGGCGGACTGCAGCGCAGCGCAACGGGTGCTTGCTGTGGCGGATGAACGCGAAGTTTTTGTGCGCACTTGATTGCTCAGCAAAATACATATACATACATATATTGAATACATGTAGGATATATGCACACAGAAAAGGATTCATTGCTACTCGCCGCAGTACGTAAAGAACACGCACTGTGGTTTAAACTAGTTCTTATTAAACATAAACATTAAAAATACAATTGTTAAGCATCATTAGAATGCGAAATGCGAATTCCGTAATGTTACTTCATCATGCTAAAAAGGCCCAATGAATAAAAGCATTCTAGCTAGTTTATTAGAGCAATTAATGCGAATTCATAAATGCCGTTGTATAGCTAAACAAAAAATCTATGAAAAAACATATTTTAATATATATATATTGATATTTTTTATTTATTTTCTTATTATCATATCGTAATTTTTCATCCAACTATTTATAATTATTAATTCTTTTTTTAATTAAATAAATACCATTTTGACCCTGGGGTTGATTCTAACGGTGCTATGGAAATCTAATTATGCTCTTCATTATTTGTTTATAATATTAACAAACCTAACAAAAGAGTTTGACAATATAGTATTAAACATGCACCAGCAATGACAACAGCATGCGACCAAATGCTGATGAAATTTACTGCTTAAGCAGCATATACCAAATGCTAATAAAAAACTGCAGCAATTTAAACGACTAAATGCCCCTAATTATATGATTATAAAAATGAATTATTAAAAAACTTCAACACTAGACCTAGCCCAAAATGTTTTATTTATTTGTTGGGTTACTTTTCGGATCATGATTTTATTTTTTTTAAAAAATCTGCATCAAACCTAAAAAATCTTTTAAAAAAAAACAAAACTTATTAAAAAACCTAAATTTCTAAGTCTAAGTTACAAAGTTGGTTCAATTTGCCTCAACACTTTCATGTATATCGTGCATATATGTATCAAAAAAATCTAGAAATTTCATTTACCATCATTTTTGACCAAATATGCTGTAATTCCTTTTAATATACGCCAAAATAGTTTTTTTTATATATTAGCAAAAAAAAGGAGTTTTTTTACTCCAAATATCTGAAGTATTATTATTTCTGTATCTTCATACACTGTGCGTCGCAGGAATATATATGTGTGTGTGTGTATCATACGTATATATATATATATATATTACACATACATAGTTGATGCCAGTGTGGCGTGTTTATTGCAAAAGGGTGCCACATAAAGATGCCATGAGTGTAATGTGGAGTGATGCTTTTGCACATTTATGGAGTGCATCAGAGCAACAGCAGAACACATGCGCAACTACCACAACTACGACACAGATGCGTTTACCGTACGACGATACACAGTTAACCCAAAGGGTAAATGGAAAGCTTTTCCGTGTGCACTTTGCATATAATATCCATTTTTTATGGCTTCAAGTTGTATACTCTGATAAATATTTATAGATAATACAAAATGCATGATATTATGCTCAAGTTTACTTTATAAACCAAAGCAAAGATTGTATTTTTTATCATTTCCGGTGATACTAAAGCCAGAGAAAAATAGATTAAACTGCCATATAAAAAATTATAATATTTTGTATTGGTTATTAAAGCTAAATTCAATCAATTTAATCCAAAAGCTATCTGTTATGTATATAGTGAAAAATAATTGAAGCTTCTAACAAATCAATAAAGGTGTTATAAGTATTACAATAACATCGTCCTACCCCTCGAATAGAAAAAAAGGTTAAAGCAAAAGGCCAAGTTATGGGTGACTATGAGTTTGGTTAGACAATAAAAACAGTTTCGGCTATTAAGAGCGTTATACAAAATGTAGAAAGACCACGGTTATCAATAGCCATCGCAAAACTAATTACAAAATTACTCAAAATTTAATATAAGATACATATAAATAAGTTTATATTAAAATATATATAAGAATACCGATTGTACGTCAATAAGTCTTTACATAATCTAGGAGATTGCAATAAGAACCGTCCTTAAAATGAATACTGTCAAATTTTCAGCCTAATCTATCGTGTTGTTTCATTTTTACAGTCGGTTGAAGCAAACAAATTTTGTTTTTTTTGAAAAATGAAAAAAAACTGTTTCGTGCGGTCAATAAACACTTTCATATGAATGGCAAAACACCAAAAGAAATTAAAGCCGAATTGAACGAAGATCACGGCACATGTGCTCCTACGATTAAAACTGTTTACAATTGGGTTAATGAGCTCAAACTCGGTCGTTTATCCACAAATGATGGAGAACTTCCGGGACGGCCAATCGAGTCAAATCAGTTTCCTGGGATGCGCAAGGCATAATATTCATCAACTATTTAAAGAAAGGAGGGACGATAAAAGGGCAGTATTGTTGTACTTTTTTGGACAGCCTTGAAGGAGAAACGTCTTTAATTGAAAAATTTGAAAATCCTGTTTCACCATGACAATGCACCAGAATTGTGTGTGTCAAAAAATACTTCAATTGTATTACGAATTGTTGCCTCACCCACCATATTCTACAAATCTGGCCCATCACTGAAACAAACGCATATTTTGAAGAGTTTGAATTGCAAAAGTTGTAAAATCATTGGGCTCGGTGTATCGAGCTAAAAAAAAATTACTAAAAATTTATAAATAATAATAAAGCCAGACAGAGATTCTATAAAAAATAAATAAATAAATTCTATGAATACATTTTAAAATAAATTCATAGTTGCAAGTTGCAGAGTTGGATCTACTAAATTACACATAAAAAACAATAACAATAATGTATATTTATATACGTTTGTACACTTCACTCACACCCATTGAAATTGTTTTACGTGACACACACCGACGACGCGTCGCAGAAGTGTACACTGTACAGTGTGTTTGTGTGTACTTGAAGAACAACTGTATATAAAAGCAGTTTTCGCACGTCTACTTCAATTTATTTAAAACTGCATTAAATACATATAAAAGTGAGCTTGCGTAAAGCGCGCACGAGCTTTTCGAGCAGGGTGCGGGTGCATAATCCGCTTTTTCTTCAGTACACACTTCTTGTACGAGATATAGTTTCTAGACTTGTTTTGTGAAGTGGTGTATGTGTTTGTCTAGTAGTATATGTGGAGTATGTTTAATGTTTGTATGTGTGTTGTACACTCAAGTCGTGTGTTTCTTTCGAAAGAACTATAACACTCCAGCAACACCCACACAGAAAAAAGGTTTGTGCGCAGTGCGCATGAATTCTAAAAGTGCTCGTAATGACAATACATTTAATATACGAACAGGTGTACAGGTACACACAACTATTGCGTATATTTTCATTACACGATGAGTTTAATTTAGGTATACGATTGTTATGTTTATCTTTATCTGTAAGAGTCAAACAAACTTTTAACACTCGCATTCACAAGGAAATTAATTAGTATTATTCTAAATAAAACATATTATGGCTGTCTTTATACGTGTTTTATCAATAAAATAAAAAATAAAATAATATATAAAATAAAGTATAGGTAATCTCTGATGATAGATGAATAATATCTATAAATCTATAAACCCTGAAATCAACAATAAAAATAATGATAAAAATAATATGTTGCATATAGATTTGATGCTTTTTATTTTAAATCAAATTAACAAAATTCTATGGCAATTAAACCCGGGCGGGATCGTCTAGGGTTGACAGTTTTAAAATTAGTGAGTTTTAACCAGGCTAATGTATTTCAAATACTAGTATTTAAAATACTTTGTAATTATAGTACTACTATTTTAAATACAATTTTCAATTATGTATTTTGAATTTTTATTTTCAAAATACTATTTTTAAAAAAGGATATTGTAATTTGTATTATTAAAATAATATTTAATACATATAATAATATATAATATTCAAATACAATTTCCAAATACAAGTATTTTTTAAATACTTAAATACTATTTATGTATTTAAAATACCAAAATAATTTAAGTAATTTAAATATAAATAAATTTACTAAGCGTTTGAATCCGTTTTATATAAGAATAACTACAATCAAAAACAAGTCAAATTATCTCTTATTTTCTCAGGAATACTTAAACATTTTTTAAATATTTTTTTACATTAAAAAATGTTAAAGAAAATATAAAATATAAAATATATATATACATTTTTTATTATTTTACTCAAAATTATTTAAAAAACAAAAAAAAAATATTTCACTATAAAAGTATTTTAAATACTTTTTTATAGTATTTTGTATTTAATTTACATTTTGAAAAAAGTAGTATATTGACACCAAAGATCTAGTACTACAATGGATGTGCAGATACGAAAAAAAATTGTGCTTTCGCGTCTTATTTATTTTCTATATGCATAAGGAAATACATACATATTTAAGACGCAAACACGCACACTTGTAAACATTTGTTCGCATTTGTTCAATTGCATACTAGATTTTTGAGTTACAATCTGAAAAAACTGCATGCCTACGTTCTGTATAGCGCTGTCTCATCAGCGAAATTTTTCTGCTGTTCCTGTGTTTTCTTTATTCAATGATTGACACTAACTCACAGACTTCTAATCACTTGTATATAGCTTGAAAGATTTATATTATTTGGAATATTAGGAAAATGAGACATTAATAAAGATAAAAAAAATATTTACATACGGTCACTCAGATTTCTGGTAACAAACAAAATATATCAACTAGAACGGACTGAAAAAGGACCGTATTTCAATAGACGTGAATTGGAGATGACGAGAATTTCTAACACTGGGTAAAAACTTGAGATACCAACATTTATTTAATTAAATTTTATGCATGACGTCAAGTATGGCGTGTATAAACAAAAATTTAGTTTCATATAGCCATTTATTTATCAAAACAGCAGGAATTATTAATTCCCCACGCCAATGGAGTGAGGGTTCTGCTGTTCCAATCCATCTTACAGGGATTTTTGTCTTAAATTCTGTTTTTTATTGTTTATGTTTATTTCGTGGGATTGTCTGCAACATTTTAATAAAAACTATATTTGATAGACAAAATTGTATGGTTCACAAATTTAATACACTTCTTAAATTATATTGTCATTACAATCTTAGCAAACTACACAAACTTATTACTGTGAATTAGTTCTTAGATAATACCAAAGATCTAGTACTACAATGGATGTGCAGATACCAAAAAAATGAGTGCTTTTGCGTCTTATTTATTTTCTATATGCATAAGGAAATACATACATATTAATATGCAAACATTTGTTCGCGTTTGTTCAATTGCATACTAGATTTTTGAGTTACAAACTGCATGCCTACGTTCTGTATAGCGCTGTCTCATCAGCGAAACTCTTCTGCTGTTCCTGTGTTTTATTTATTCAATGGATAATACGAACAATTATAACTATGAGTATGTTTGAAATTTTTGAGTTTGAATCATATACTCACATTTTTAAAAAATCCGGTCCCAGAGCTGTAAAAACGAAGCGGCAACACGAAATAAAACAAATGGAACTGCTACCTACTGCTGCTTCAAATGGAACCAGATCCACCAAGGCCTGAAAAAATAATATTCCATAAAAAAACCTAAAATCTGGTTCCTGAGTAGTTAATGTAAATGCTAATTATATAATATTATTTTTTTTTTAAATGTTATTACATAATTGCATACAGTTTTTATTTTTTTTATTTTGAAAATATACTTAAAACCTATTTTTGCAATGCTTAAATATAATTTTAAAAACAATTATGTTTCAAAATTCGAGATCTTGTGAAAATAAAAAATATCGTTAAAAATGTAATGGGTGATGTAAAGTAAAATATATAAAATTTAATTTACAACAAATAATGTAAATTATATAACATTTTTTTAAAAACACCTAACTATATGTGTATAAGGTACATTAAAATTAAATTATTGAAAACATATCTTTATAACTTGCATTGACAGTAAACTCTGCAAAAATGTAAAGGTGTTTGATAAAAGGCGAAAGAGTTATAATATCTGTTATGGATAATGAACTAATTACGAGTGTTATTATAATCTCAGATACCTTGCGAGAGTATTTCCATCTGCCGCAGAAACAGCCGCATTAACAAGCAGGCGCCTGTGGTGTCGCACAAGTCACAAGTGGATTCCATGTTTTATATATGTAGTTTATTATTTATATATTCTGTGTGTAGACTGCATTCACATTTGAAGACCTGTAGAGTGTAATAGTAAAGACTGTAGAGATAATAATTAGAGACACAGAGATATTTCATTTTTTAAACTCTATCGAGTAATTGAAAACGTAATATAAATGAGAATAGGGGCACACACATAGGCGGATACAGAAAATATTTGGGGGAGGGGGTTCTGTACATGTACATATCGGCACAATAGTATTTCACAAATATTTTTATGGTTTTTAATTTTTGTTTTTGAATATTCAGCGTTTTCAATATTCCGCGAATTTCAAATTCTGGAATTCAAAATTTTTAAATATAAAATGTGTTATTTCTGTAAATAAATAGACATTTGCATGGACGAGCTGAGTTTTGAGCCAAGACGGCTCCGTTAAACACATTTCGTCACAAGCATTAGGCACATATATTACTAGCGCCATAACTATGAATATTGCGGTATTGCAATTTTCAGATATTGACATGGGAGCCAAATATCTGACGAAGGCATGTCACTGTCACCATCTCTTTAAAAATGAGCAGTAATGTTAGCCATAGACTTCTTTGCACTAAATCTCTAAATACGAGTATATTAAATTATAAAATAATGGCAGACAATGATATTTATTATTTTTTTATAAGTTAAATGAAATTTTTGGTTTTTGCTACTCTTTTGCTTGTTTTTTGTTTACAACACGCAATAAACAATTCTCTGGTAATGTTGCAAAACCGCAATATTTATAAAGTGATAACGCTAGTGACATAAACGTTTAAAAATCGGTGTGCTTTTGACATCTATGGGCCGTTTATTCACGACGTTCTAAAATCGCTTAGAGCGGCTCTTATTCAGTTTAGAGTTAGGACTTGCTCTAGCTTAGAGCCGACATTTAGTGCGCGTTCTAAAATTTGGATTTATTGACCCGATTTAGAGCTGAGCTCCGCTCTAATTTCGAAGCTCTAAGTTTAGAGCCGCTCTAAATATATCCTTGGGAAAATTTACAAGAATCGCAGCAATCTTACAGAGATTTGACAATAAGTTAGAGACATCACCAATGTTTTTTTTGTATGTTTACGTTCGCCACACAAACGCACTAAAATTAATTGATATAATGCTGCGGCACGGGCTATATGGAGATGCCCACAACGGATGCACGTACTGCACAGAGCACATGTGCCCCATTATTGTCCTATGAGTCTCTGCAGCTGTGAATTATGTTGTGTCACCGGAAACGCTAAATATAAACGTGAGCCTGCTTTCTTAATGGGCCTCCTGAATCAATTTGCGCGACTGTGCCAGCACAGCCTCAACTTTTCCCATGCGGACTCGTAACGGACCGGGTCCAGTCCAGGCTTTTGATTGTGTGATGCGCATTTGTAGTGTTGTCTTGTTGTCAGCTGTATCTATGAAAGCTGGAGGAAATCCAATAAAATAAAATCCAAAATTACTTATGCCACATTTTTTTTAAATCCAGAAAGACAAAATCCAGGTTCAGAGAAACCAGAAAAAAATATATAATGTTTTGTTTTTTTTAATAAAAAAGTGCGAAGCGCTAAGATCATGCACTCGCTTGCTCGTGCAACATTTATTTGGGATGACCCTCGATTTTAATCACGCTAACACTATACCCGCATATTTTTGTTATATTGTGTTTCTGAATTTTGGATTACTCTCTATATAGCCGAACTTCTTTCTAGCATAGGGAGCAGATTTTTTAAGTAACGGAAACGATTTTGCTAGTGCAATTGGTACCAAGCTCTCTGGTGTAGACTTGATCCAAAAAAAATCGATCTGTTTTAGAATGCACGTGCGCTGGCATCTTTCAAGTCATGATTAATTATTGTTTTGGGGTTTGTTAGCCTTTTCATTGTACTATAAAGTTCCAATCTCCAATTCCAGTCTTCCAATTAGTTGCATTAAACCCACAACATATTCAAACATGACTGAATAAAATAAAAACGCTAAAACAACGCGCCAAACCAAAAATACTTCGGCTCTAATCTATTTAGATGGTCGTTTTCGACTACCTAAGCTAGAACTGGCTCTAAGCTAGAGCAAAGTATAAAATGACAGCTCTATGAATAAAACGAATTGTTGCTGTGATTGCAAAAATCCCCGCTCTAAGCCTGCTCTAACTTTAGAGCCACGTGAATAAGATGGCCCTTAGTATTTTAGCTGGTACATACTTTTGCTTTTGGGAACATCTTGAAAATCAATTCTTTAAAGATACAAATAGGACATTCCCTAAAAAATGCTTAAATTTTAAAATATTATTATTACACATGTATTAATGGCCCTTACCAATAAAATCATACTAATCTCGACTTTAATAAAAGTCGACTTAAAATTGAAGTGCTAACTTAAGAAATAGTGTATCAATAACCAAATTGAAAAAATATTGTGAAACATCGGACGATTCGGTCACATTTTAGACTGTTTCAAATGTGTGCGTATGTTCATATAAACCTGTGGTGGACAACCCACGACCCGCCAGGGGGTTTTGTGCGGCCCGCGACATGATTTTTCTATATTCGTTCCATAACTTTTTTGGTAACCCTCAAAACTTTAAAAAAAGAACTTCTCCGATGATTCTAATCGTATTTAAAATGAAATGAAATTATCGTTCGTTGAAAGGGAGCCTAAAGATAACAATTATAAAAAATGTTGGTACCAAAAATAAATTACCAAAAAATTAATTATTTTTACAAAAAACATTTTCCGTAATTTGGTCAGTAAGTTGGTGAGGCATAATAAACACATGTATTTGATTTTGTGTGTTGCCCTAGGTTTTTTTTCGTGAAATGGAATTGTTGGGGTGTAATGACAAAAAACGATTTATACAAATACAAAAGACATAACTACACCAGTGTATTGAATAAAAAACACCATAAATCGAAAATATTAACAATAAATCAATCAAAATAAGATACAATTTAAAAACCATAAACAAGAACGAATATATCAAAAAAAATCTATTAGTACTAGATAATTACGCTTACTACTGGAAAGTTATTGTAAACATGAATTAAATAGCCATCGACATTGGGGTTGTGTCAAAAGTTGAAGTCAAAACTACTGCAATATTTTTTATATTTTATTATAAAATCGACATAGCTCTAATGTTTTTCTTGGTCGACCAAGTACTTGCAATATATGTTTAAAATAGTTTTAAATAGATTATTCTATTAAATTAAACCTTCCGCTGAACAACCCACACAATTTAGCTAATTTTCCGGAAAAATGTATGGAAAATAATCGCATTAATGTTCATTCAAGTTTATACATATACAAACACATGCGTATAAAATGAACCTTTAACAGTGTATAACATATAACTTGTATATCATGAAGCTTTATCAAATTAACACAGTTTAATAGCTGGGCGCGCTCCGCATTTTGAGCTTGCAAAACTCGATGGGTGTATACTATATATTTTAGTTTTCTTCTGTGCTGCCAGTGTACACGACGAGGGTTAATGCACTTACCCGCCCGCCACACATATTTTGCCAGGGCCATCGAAACGCATTGTATACACTATATACACTGCACTGCTCTGCTGCACTGCTGTTGCACTGGTTGAGGAATGCGCGCTCTATTAAAACCAAAAGCTCGCGACATGGCTTAATGAATTCGAGGACGATGGCATACATGTTGTGGTGAGATAGGGAAACTGTTAAACAAAATGAGAAATTCTATGTGTGTGCTTTTACGGAATGCACGATTGTGGTTGCGTGTGTGTGTGTTGAAGACTTTTAGGGTGGGTTGTCATTAGAAAGTTCTGATTCGAGGTTTATAGCCACATTTATTGCGCGCAACACATTTTAATTAGATTTGGTTATTAAAAACAAGTTTTATAGATCACTATCGAAATGTAATTTTAAAAGCACGTATCTTATTGACGATAATTTATATTAAATTCATTTCAAATATATTTATTAAGATAAAAGATAAGATTGTCGTTTGCATCGTTGTGCGTAGATTGTGCGGTGCAACGCCAACTCTTGCGCACGTTTATAATGGTATGCAAAAAGTGTGCACGCAATAAATTGCAGTTGTCGAGTGCGAGCGTTAACATATTACACACACATACACACACACAAACACACATATAGAGAGTTCACACGCGCGCTCTCACATATACATATATAAAATTATAATTATATTGTTGCGTATGCACTATATGTGTATATGTGTATGTGTATAGTATAATAAACGCATATAGATGCGATAATTTCATATTATAGTTGCACAGCACGCGGCGGATGTCGTCTTTTTGCATCGCACATAGAAAATCTATGGTTGCGTTCCAGTTTTAAGGCCATTAAAGTGATTTGTGTGCGTTCACACAACAAAAATTCACTAAAATCGATATTTAAGATTTTCTGATGTAGAAATCGCAAGTTGCTTTGACCCCATTTAAAAGTGTGTGCATAAAGTTAAAACTTTGTGTGTGAATATATGTATACGAATGGATATCTAATGTCTGGGTTTGTGTGTGTGTGTGTGTGCGCGCATTCGCGCTCTTGAGATTGAGTGCGTTTTGCTTCTGTGTGCGTGCGTTACATATACAAACATATATGTGTTTATGTAGTATATTATAGCATACATAAATATTCATATAAATTAGCTGCAAGTTCGGAGACTGTTTAATTTATATGAAAAAAGCAACGCTCCAACAAGTTTTCCGGAAAACTTCATTTCGGAACGCGTACTCCAACTTTGTAAAGAGGCGTACTGCATTGGTGCGAGGGGAGGGTTTTCCGAATTGAGAGCTTTTCAGTTTCACGAGTGCACAGCAACAATTTGTTTTAGTATATTATTTATGTATAAGTGTGTGTTCCTTTTATTTGCACAAATTAAAAGATAGTTTTGTAATTATAAACTCTGTCGAAAGATGTATATTAAGTATATTTATTTAAACACAAACTCATACAATATTAATATGAGAGGTTCGCAGTACTTGTTGACTTTTACACATGACGGAATGAATCGACGGAAGTTCCTCCAAAAAATACCGCAAGTGAAAACTATTTTAATTAATTCAGCAATAAGAGCGGGGTTTTCGAAAATTCGCTTGCATTCCGAGCGATAAAAAGCAACTTGCAATTTAATTAATTTAAAGTTGCACACGGCTTTATGGACAAATAATTGAATTTTCGTAATATTGTGCACGTTGGAGGGGGTCGTACGACAATCGTAAATGCGCACCCGCACAGAGGAAGATTGGAGAAAACGACGTACAATTAAATCTTTCACTAATTTCGGGCGCATTTTATGGAGCTATGAACTTATACAATTTCGTTGTGTTCTTAGTTAAGGGACTATAGAATCAGTATTGCAGAGGTTTGTGGCTTGAGTCTTTACTGGCTGCAACTTTCAAAATACGTTTAAAAAAATATGTTTTAGAACCTTATTAATATCATAATAACATCATCAACCCATTAAGGTTTTTTTTGGTGATGAAAACTGCGTCAAAGAAAAAGCCTTTGAATTGATTTTACAATTGCAAACATTTAGCATCGCCAGATAAGGTGATGTATAACCAAATTTGATTCTTCACTATGAAGTGAAATTGTGCAATTTGAAAATAACATAACTACTGAAAAATTGATACCGCAGTCGTTCAAATCAATTTCGCCAACTTGTGTAGTTTATATAGGCACGCATATATCGCCACGAGCTTTTACTGTATTTTAAATTCTTATTCGTTTGAAAATCCTTCTTTTAACTTTACTTGGTATATGACCGTCGATAGATTTTTCGAAACTTTTCAAACCCACTTCCAATTATATGATTTTGCGAAAACTTGGCTCCTAGGCTCGTTTGTAATGGACTTAAAATAATATTTTTTTGTTATATTTTGTTTATTAAGCTTTTTAAGTATTTTCTTGATGCGTTCTCCCTACTAGGGCTGGTCGATTCTTTAAAAAAATCGATTTAAATCGATTCGGAAATAAAATCGATTTTTTTTCGATTTTTCGATTTTTTCATATTAAAGTGATATATTATATTCTTATCTACTATTTTTAAAGAAAATAATTGTTTATTTAGAATTACACTAATGCTTTAACTCTAAGACCAAATAAAGATTTTAAATACAAAGCCGTATTTTAGGAACAATTTTTAATAAAGTATTTTGTAATTTGTATTCTCAAAATACTATTTTCTAAAAAGCATTTTATGTTATATGGACATTTGCAAATGTTATAACATGATAGTAACATTGAAAATAACTGTAAAGTAAAATTTATGTTGATATATGAACCTTTTATGGATTGTTGAGGCTGGTTCGGCTCCAGTTAAATGGAATATATCTTTGGCAATTCAAACATTTGTTTGTGGTCGGCTGTCTCTTGACTCATACGAAATTGAACATTTTGGGGTCAGAAACCCTAAAAACGATAATATATTATACGTTAGGATTTAAATTTTTAATATTTAAAAAAAAAAACTTTTTTTTTCAAATGCAGGATTTTCACGCTTAAAAATAATAGATATAAAAGGAAGAAGGAGGTTTTCTTCAAATAAAAAGGAGAAAACAGATTGTTTTTAAATATAAAATAAAAAATGTATTGGTTGGTAAATTCAGCCTTTTTTAAATCGATAATTTTTGTTGTTTTTGCAGTTTCTCTATTTTAATGGAAATAGTAGAGCTTGAACAAAAAAAGCCTTATTTAAGGTGATGGTCTTAGTAAGACCAATCTGCAATAAACTGTTGTTATTTATATGCAATATGTTGCCTTTTATGGAAAATATTTTTAAATAAAATTGGAAAAAATTGAAATGGCCCATGCAACAAAAAAAATCTAAAGAATAACATAAATATGAAAAGATATTAAAATAAACATAAAAAATTGATACAATTTAATAAGTCCATGCAACATAAAAAATCTATGAAATAACAAAAATATGAAAATATATTAAAATAAACAAAAAAAATGAAAAAAATAGGTGTAGCAGCCTGTAAATGATTTAAAATAAAACCCATAAGAAGGTAATTTTCTGGACATATTTTAATTTATTTGTGACGGTCTTCTTCTAATTGGGAGGAGGTTGGAAAGTTCTCAGTTCCTAAATCCTAAACTGCACTTTTTCCAATTATTTACATATTTGTTTTTTTTATTTTAACTCAATTTTTTTCTATACAAACAAATCTGGAATATTATTTAAATTAGGCCGCGTCAAGCATTTACTTACAAATTTGGGACACTGGTAAAAAAAACTTCAGGAAGCGCTGTCTTAGAAAATCGTACCCATGATAAGTATAGGTAAAATTTGCGGCAAATTTAAAAAAATATAAAGGGATTTAATTTTTGGGTTTTTTTTTAACCTAGAAAATTCAAAGCTCTCAAGTTATATGTAAAATAAATCACGCTCATCTCACAAAAAAATATTTTAAGTACTTTGACGATGGAAATACAACCACACAAATACTGAAATTCGCGCCAATGCTCTCTAAAGAAACAATTTCCAAAGCTTCAGTTGCACGTAATCTGAATTATGGTACATTGTATGTATTTGTATATTTAGAAGTTGTAGGTTCTGCTACATATTATACTATATTCACTCGGGAAATTCAATAAACATAATAATAATAATAATATTAATAATACACTGTTTACATGTTTATGTATTTTCGGTTAGTGTGAATGTGTGTGTGTGTGTGTGTGTGCGTTTGTTTACTCCGGTGCTCCAGTGTTGTATACACACAAATAATGCAACATATGAACATTTAGTGCTTATTGCAGATGCGTGTCAATAGAATTTGCTCGAGTTCATGTTTTCCCATCGTCACTGGCGTGTTTCTGTATATGTTTTCTCTGGTATATGTGTATGTATGTGTGTGTATGTGTATGTGTGTGTTTGTTTGTGTTTGTGTGCATAGAAATTGCTATGCTTATGTTGGGAATTGCGCAGGCCTGCTTGTGTGTGTGTGTGTGCTCTTTGCTCATATATACGGTTGCAGTTCACCGGCCCAAAATGCAGTGCCAGAGAGTATCTGCAAAGTATGATATAACAACGTGTTGTACGATGAGTTTTCGACACAGTGTGCCACAAGAACATATGTACAATTTAAAAATAAAATAAAATAAATAATTAAAAATGAGCAAATATTTATTATGTTTACCATAATAAACGTATTTATCTGCACTGCAATATTTAATACATTATTTATTATTATCGGAAAAACGGAAGCACTGGCGAATCAATTAAATTTATCATTTCCGGTATGTGCATTGTGCAATGAATTAACATTATCATAATCAATCGATGAGCGATTCGAAATATGATTATAAGTTATGTTTATTTAAAATATATAATTTCAGATGGTAGAAAATAATGGCACAAAATAAAAAAAAAAAATATCTATAATAGATCCCTTCAAATGTTGGCTTGCATGTTGCCACCCATAGCGTTTTTAATTATAACTAGTGATAAAATCGAAATAATGTTGGGTTATAACATACGTTGGAAATAGAATTTAAAAAGCTACAATACTAAAGCGAAAAATTATTAGAATTCTAAAAAAAGTATATACAACAAATTATTAAAAATGTATCACTTGAAAATTTCTCTTCCAGGTTTCCACCCCTGCCATACTAAAAATTGGTGGGGTGGCTTTTAAAATGACTTTGAAAATGTCCACTGACCTTATGTCCTTTTAAAACGCATCAAACCGAAACCCCAATTGAAAACCGATATAATGTCCAATTGTCTATTTGGACATTATGACAGTTTCGAACAGGCCTTATGTCCGTGGACATTATGTCACCTCACCTAAAAATGGGGTTGCAACCTGCCTTTAGACGACATTTTGGAAAAATGATGAAAAATTTGACACTTTATGATACATTTTGAATTATTTGAGAATAATGCAAATTTAATGGAAAAGTAACACAGCTGAAAAATTCATCTTGATTTGTCAATTTTTTTCAATTTATGAGAACACAACAAAAACAAAATTTAGATTTTACATTTTTTCAGAAATAATATTTCACATTTCCATTGCTAGATTTTCGTAATCCTGCAACAACCTACAAGCCTTTCCCCTATTATAAAAAAAGTTTTACTCTATTATTGATATGTAAAAAACTCTACCAACCTGTCAAATCTGCTAGTTGCGCTGTTGTTTTGCTCCACAGATTTGGTGTTTTTCTATTTGTATTTGGCCTCTATTTGGATCAGGACTTTTCTGAGACGGCTTCCGAGTTGCTGCTGCACATACTGCATACATTCCCGTATTTATATTAAGGTTGGTTACATTATATAATTGAATTGGCAAAAACGCAAAACAAAGCAAAACACAAACAAAAATTGGGCGCCATGCCGGTGTCTCGTTCACCAACACAGACGTCACCATCTCGTTTACGTTCTGGTATGGAACGACGGAAAACTGAACCGAATGATCATACGTCACTTGCTACTGAAACTAGGGCTGCCATAAACATATCAACAGGTAATGCAGATCCAAAGC
>JAAAKO020011538.1:0-11850 GCA_010015015.2 Bolitophila cinerea | reverse complement strand
CAATGTGGTCTAAAAGATTTCCAGCGATATCATTTCGTTTCATCACAGAAGAATCTACTTTGAGCTCTATACTAACCCGATTCTTCCGATCAAAATTCGGAATTGAAAAATAACGGATTGGGTCAAGTTTACGGAGCTTATAGCCGAAAGAGTAGAACTTTAAAACGGTATATTGGAAAAAAAAATGTTTCGTTTGGAAAAATACTGAAGGCAAACTAATTTTAGAGCTTTTCAACCTATTACTAAACAACCGTTAAAAATAAATGTCGATCACCTTCCAATTGGTTAAATTTAAAAAAATTCTACTTTAAATGTATTTTTTATTGTGAGTTTTTTTTTTAATTATGGAAAGGTCCGAAGAAAAAAAGACTAGAAAAAATCTGGACCTATTTTTAAAAACACTCCATAAAATTTATTTTAAAAGTTTTTTTCAAACTTTAACCCTAAATGGGCTGGGTGATTAATTTTTAAATCTTTAAGAACAGTAGGAGTTCTCAAATAATTAATAATTAAACGTATTTAATATGTTATATCAATATGTTTTGTCAACAAAAGGTTTTTCAATAACGTAACATATAAATACATACATATAAATATATACATACATATATATAAATATCCATGGACATTATGTTTGTTTTTAAAAGGACATAAAGTCCATAAACATTATGTCTGTTGGAAGCAAGAAGCCGACATAATGTCAATCAAAAAATGGACATTAAATCCATGGACCTAATGTCAGTTTGGAATTCACCTCACCAATTTTTGCTACTGGTTTCATTGCAACCTCTTTGTTGTTTTTTGCGTGTTAATCCAGACTATTACATAAAGTGCGATTTTCTATAATAAAACCTATAATAATATATAATAAACTCTCAAATACTGCGATATATACAATATATATTAAAAGAACTGAAAATCACGTCATAGTTATTTCTAAATTTCTCACGAATCCTAAAACATTTCTTAAAAATTCTTCAAAATATTCAAATTGTAATATTTTACAAAAAAAAAAATGTTTTGAAAAATAATTTATATATTATGTCAAAATATCTCAAATATCTCTTTTAGTCCGGACCTGACTTTAAGTTTTTAAAAGGATCAATTGATATTGTTTGGAACTCTATTGGAACGTATAAAAAGGAAAAAAAACTTTTGAGGCAAAGACAAATGCGGCACGGCTATTTTGCCAGATGCAGAGCATTATATTTAGGGCATAGGAAAAATAAGGCTATTTTAAAAATGCGAAGATAACAAATGCGGCAGGGATAAATTTTGCCATTTTATATTATGGGCATATTCACGGCACGTAACGCCCGAGGGGAAATTCATTCTCCTTTTAATTGTACACTATATTTTTGATTCTGATTATATTATTGAGATACGCGAATTATTACAAATAATAAAAAATTTATCAAATATTACAGATAATTTGTAATATTATACAAATATTACAGACATTTTGTAATAAGTTACAAATATTATAGAAAATTTGTAATATTTTTTTAAATATTAGCGATATTCTCTATATATTACCTAATATTATCGATATTACATAATATAACACAATACTTCAAATTTATCAAAATATGACATATACAAAAATATCGTGATATTACGCAATATTAGGTATTATTACAAAGGTACTTTTATGGTTTTACGCCAGAACACAATGTTTATTTATAAAAATCAAGTTATTTTCTCTGCACACAGATGGCGCTATGCAAAGAGTACCGTGGTAGCATGAAAAAGACCCCATTTTCAGTATACAGCAAAAATCATGTGCTGCGCAAGCGAAGCACTCTTCTTTTATTTAACAAAAACACAAGAGAAGAAGAGAGAAAAGAGATTTTGTGAGATTTTTACAAGTTATAGTTTGCCTGTCACCGAGTACCGGTACAAAAACAAATCGGTTATCTGGATTTTGGTTAGTATTTATTTTTAGTAATATATATTTTTTTAATGAAATAAAAAAAAGTATTAAATTTTATAAATATATTAAGAAGCCAGTAAAGTTTTCTTTTTTTTTTGTTCACCACAATTCCAATAAAGTGCCATTTTTTCATATTTATCAATTGAGATTGACTACCCTGATTTTTTGATATTTTATAACGAATTAAATCAAGAGAAATCGGGTAAAAATAAAGTTTACCTTCGAGGGTGGGATTTATTTAAATATAAATACGCTGAGATAAAATATAGCAATTCAAACACAATGCAGCTATATGGATGGCTGAGCCGAATACAAGTTACTATTAATCATGTGCAATTTTTTGGTGTTTACTGATTACGAGAATCCTAGGTTTGAGACTGTGTTAATGTCCGGCTCAAAACAACTGCAAAACAAAATGTCTGAGTTTGCACCTTTTATTTCAATCGCTGCAATTAAGGAATAAAGACTCAAGATCGGCGCAAACTTTGTCGGGAGTTCAAATAAGTTCCGAAAGTTTATTATCATAATTAACCGAAAGTACCCCGTTTGGCCGAAAGTCGTTTGGCCGAATGACCGTTTAGCCGAATGGTGGTTTAGCTGAATGAGACCTGCTGTGCACTGCTCGACTTTCTACTCTTCGTTTGGCTGATAGGATTGAGGTGAATACTCGTTTCTATGGTCAGAAGGACAAATTCTATCTAAAAATATATTACTTTCTCCCTGAACATTCCCATTAGGCTATCTGGCATATGGCTGGTGGGATTGGGATGAAATTTCGTTTCTAGGGTTATAAGGACAACCCATATTTTAAAAATGTTGTCTTCCTTCCTGATTATTCCCAATCATCCCAATCCTACCAGCCAAACGAATCGGCTAAATGGCCATTCGGCTAAACGACCATTCGGCTTAACGACCATTCGGCTAACGGCTATTTGGCTCATTCGGCTAAATGGCATTCGGCCAAATGGCATTCGGTCAAATGGCTTTCGGTTAAATGGCTTTGTACCAAAATCTATCTATCTATGTTTTGCCTGTGTTAAACGTATTGTAACGTCATTCATGACCATGACTGACGCGAGGTTATATTACAAGTAAAATACTACAGATTATTACAGAATATTACAAAATATAATAGAATATTACAGAATATTACAGAATATTACAAAATATTACAGAATATTCGTACATATTTTCAGATATTACCAAATTCCACAAGCAAAAGACTAGCAAAAACCGAGGTTTTTAATTAGTTTTTTAAAAATATTACAAATACCATGATGTTAAAATATGTATGCTTATATTACAGCGTATAATCGCAATTTTGGCAGAATGTGCAATTGGCATACTGTCATAGCGCCTGTGTTTTAACATACAGAAAATAAAAGTGCCGCATTTGTATATTCAAATGCGTCACTTATTTTAATAGTAATTTCACTCATAAAACAGATTAGTCTGTCACAGCCTAATTTGGCACTAACTTCAAAACTATTTTGATGAAGCAAAGTTTAAGCTATTTCAGCAAAGTTTTTAGGGTTGTCAAAGCAATAACTTTGCTATATTAGATATTGTTTAGCTATTTTAGCTATAGTTTTTAGCTATAGCAGCAAAATAGCAGCTAAAATAGCCAATAAATTACCTGCTACAGGAAAGCTTTAATTTTTATCTATCAGTCTTGAATGCAATTTGCATGAAATAAAAGTGCCGCATTTGTCAGTTTTAGTTTTGCCATACGTGTCGTTGCCTGTACGCAAATGAAATGTGCCGCATTTGTCCGTGCCGCATTTATCATGTGTCTCATATTCAAAATGATCTGTCACATTTGTCCTGTGCCTGAAATCAAAGTGGCACAAATGTCTAAATGTTGGCACAAATGTCTAAATGTTGGCCGAAATTGTCAGGTGCCGCATTTGTCTTAGTCTCATTGGTCTTCGATTCATTTGTTTTTGCCGCATCTGACTTTGCTCTTTGCCTCAAAAGTTACTCCACCGTATAAAAAATATATAAAATTATGATTCTGAATACATATATTTTGTCATTTCAATATTTCTACTGATTACTGATGAAAACAAACGAGAGTTATATATATACCATAATTTAGACTTTATAATTAAACCCCGAAAGTATATAAATACTTGCTCAAAAGCGTGCGCATGTGTGTGCGTGTTTGCGTGTGATTGTGTGTGTGTAAATGTATGTGTACCTCTCGGTCTACTTAAATGTCATCATTATTCAACGGAGAACGGAGTGATGTTTTTGTTCCGACATGTTCAGCGTCTTCAGCACTGCGCCCAGAAAATCCGAGGTTCGTACGAATCTCATGGTTTCTCCTCTCGAAAATACCATGCACACCGCCAACACATTTCCCACGCGGGCAGTGAAAACGAAATAGACACGCGAAAAAGCGCAGTAAAAACGAAAATTATTATCCTCGAGGCGTCTTATGTGTATAAAATCGTACAAATACCAACACACAGTCACACACACACATATAAACAGTATATATACAATACACACAGATAGTAGAAACCGCAATTTTAACGGAAAATGCAATTTATCGCTCGATTTACTTCACAACATTTACCTTTCGCTGAGTCGGGGAAGCACACACACACACTCACATAAATATATTTGGCAGAGACCTCGAACACGCGCAATGAGAATCTACGTTTTTCCTTGTTTCGCCGCTGAATTCCCTGCGGAGAGCGAAGCAATTACTAATTTAATCTTCTCACCCGTACGCGCTCGCCTATCCTATACTAGTCGTCGGGAAATCCTTTCCTCTGTGTAATTTGATTAAATGCGAGCTCCACACAGAGCTCTGTATTTAGTTTGTGTGTGTGAGTGTGTGTGTGCGCTGTGTGAAGATGGACTCGGGTGCTAAAGCTCCAAATCCATAAAAGGAAGCATTTATTTTCTTCGCATAAAGTCGAACGTTACAATTGGTCAGCTTTATACTTTTTTTCCACGATAAGAGAACTAAATCAACAATTCGACTAAAATAAAAATCTAAATAATACGATTTTATGCGTGTTTTATTTATTTAAATTAATTATATAATATATGCACACCGGAAAAAATACTCTGTTATATGAAGCCGCTGTGAACCCGATTCGTGGCTTTTTTATGTTGAGCTTTTAGTAGAAAATCATGTAACCGCGCCGGTGCATACATCATTCAAGCTTTCAGCATATCGCGAGCAGAGAACGAAAGAGAACGCGCGCGAGAGAGTGAGAGAGAGATAAACGCACGGAATCCCCGTGTGTATTTATACTGAAAAGCCGAGTTGAATCAGCATCACACAAAGGATTTGAATTTGAAATGATACGGGATTGGAGCATATGTAAAAAAGATGTATACGTATTATATATACACGGATCTATTCAACTGCAGCTCTCTGTGATATATACCGTTACTGTGATATATATATTTTTATATATATATATATATATATATATATATTGATATAAGCTCACATGTCGAAGCCTCGGCTAATGTAGCCAAGCGACAAACAAAGTTCTAAATACACCATTCACAAAATGTATATATCTAGATAAAAGATATTATATCATATATACCTCGCGATGCCTTTATTATCTGGCAGAAACTCGAACAAGTGTGATATACACGTTATATTATATGTTCTATATACAATACTGCATGAGTATATATATATATATGCAAATATAGAGCATGTCTGTGTATCATTATGTGCATATTTTATGGAGTTGCTGAAAAGTTTGAAGCGCAAGATTGCATTGAAGTCTCGAAATCACTGTGTGAACACGGACATGGCCACCATTCAGTGAAGTCCCTAGATTAAGACGTAACTTTAAACTTATAAACACAGACAATCTCCTTCATGATGCATCCTTGTTACCATAGACGACTAAATCAAATTTTAATTTTGTTTCTATGTCCGACTTGATTCTTCCGTTGCCGAAATTAACCTAAACCTCTGTAGGAAGAGATAACATTCCGATTTCTTTTGTTATATTATTACTTCCTATTGTTGCCTCTTTTCTGTTACATATTATACATTTTTCATGAATGTCTTCTAAATTCTCTGTAGCTTGGAAAAAGCACGAATAATCCCGACCCACAAAAACTCCCGCTCCTATTAGTTGAAAGATTTCCGACCCATTAGTATTCTGCCAGCAATGGTCTTTGAGTTGATCATGAAGAATCAGATGGTTGATCATTTAGTTAGAAACAATATTATAAATGAGTTCCAATTAGGCTTTCGAATGGGACAAGGCACTTCTAAAGCTTTTTTAAACGTAACTGATGACATTCGTAGAGACCTTATTGATAACCAATGTACAATTCTGATTATTTTGCATTTCTCTACGGCATATGACATGGTTTTTCATAACATTCTATATGGCAAACTAATCTCTCAGTTCTTATTTTCCTCATCCTTAGCGAACCTAATAAAAAAATACTTAAGTGACAGACAACAATGTGTTGACATTGCTCGTTGTTCCTCAGAACTCCTTCCAATATAATCTGGTGTTCCTCAAGGTTCCATCCTTGGTCCCGTATTTTATTCTATGTTCATAAATGACCTATTATCCGTACTAAACCGTACAAAACATCACCTTTGAAAATCTCTGACAGAGTCAAAATTTTTGGATTAATATCATTGATTACAAATTAAACTGGTCTAATAAGGCATCTTAAGTATTATAAAAAAATTATTACGCTACTTAGTTTGTACCAAAAGTCTTATGCACAGCTAATAAATAAATAACAGCCGTATTCTGCACCCGGTTTCAAATCCGGTTTTAAAAGTGGTTTATAATTCTCATTTCTCATGGTTTAAAGAAATTTTTCAACGATCATAATTATCGAATAAAAAACGTCTGCAAAATGAAATTAAATTTCATTTTAAATCACGTTGAATATTAGTTGCTTTAAGTTACCAAGATAGTAGGCTAGTCTTGGTATATAGTTGGCTGGAAGTAGGTTACGCGCTTATAGAGGAAAAAAGTAGCGACTAGTAAAGTTGTATAATGTACACTATATAGAGCTTACACAATTTTTTTTTATTTTATTTTTAGGAAACAAATAACAATGTTACTTGAAAAAAATGTATTTACCTTAACATGTATTTTCAAGTTTGCATTCGGGCCAGTTAATTGGTGGTGGAGTTGGCGACGCATTTGTCTAAGAAAATGAAAATTATTAAAAAAAATAATAAATACTGTGTTTCAATATTGTTATCAAATATACCATTGATACTAGGGCAGCCAATGCCAATACGACAACTGTTAGTTTATTAAGTCCAAACATGTTTATAGAATACTTGATTTGTATTATAATCGAAGAAAATATTTATTATATATAGTGCGGGCTTGAAGGTAATTATTTGTTTTATTATGGATAATTATATATAAAATTATTTAAAACCATTAACACATTTTTTTTTAAATTAAAGTAATACGTATTCAGTTTTCATTTAATATTATTATTTTCTGGCTTATTAATTTTAATCGATTGTGAAACGGAAAGACCTAAATAAATAATTTAATTTTCTGTTTTTTTTTCAATGTATTTTGTAAAGATTTCGATTGAAAATTCGACACCATTGGACGTTGGTAAACAGTTTATGCATATGATGCCAAATGATGATTTTTAGTCAAATTTATTAATTTTTGAAAACGCTTATTTTTTTAGGAAGATCAGAAGTGAGGTTTTATTTCAGCAACGTAATGCCTGTATCACATTGCCACCGAAGCACAAGTCGGAGGCAATGGGATACAGGCATAAGACTTTTAGGCGTATATGCTGTTCGACGTCAACGGGGAAGAGTCACCCAAATGACCTTTATGGTAAAATAAATATAGAATGTACAATATGTACCGATACAAACAGATTAAAAAAGTAAAATAATACAAATTATTCATATTAAAATAAATCAAAAGACATTATACAATAATAAATACCTAATTATAAAATAAAGTAAAACAAAAGGTTTAAAACCAGAAAACCTCTGCATTCAAAATACTCAGGAAAGACTAATACCTCGAATGATTTGCCAAAATGTATCACGGGATATATAAAAATAAAAATGGCGGGCAATTTAATAAAAGGATTCCGACATACGATTCATTTGCTCAGACCGTCCATAATTGGCCTTCTGTCTCCTCAGCCGTAGAAGCACATTTGAACGACTTGTTCTGAATGATACGTTAAAATCAAATAGAGCAAGCAAATGGGGGTATCAATACGACTAAATAAAACATCGAAAAAGAAAAAAAGATCTGCATTATTTCGCCTAAAAGAGAGTGTTTCCAAATGCATGAGCCCACATCAAATGACATAGGGTGGAAGAACATAGTCATCAAATCCTAAACCCTGTCGGTGCAGTGCATAAAGCAATAATAGTTGCACAGCGTAACTGGGATTCCAAACCACTGACCCGTATTTTAAATGTGACCGAACATGAACAGAGTAAACGCTTTTTAGGGCTTTACGGTCAACAAAGTCAGCACAAACTCTCATCATGAATCCCAACATCGAATATGCCTTTGAAGTTGTTACATTAATGTGCCGAATAAAAGACAACCTCGAACCAAAAAGAATACTTAGATTCCGCATTTCCTGGACTCTTTCAAGGGGAGAACATTCAATGCAGTATTGTGATCAAAATCATCTAAATTTTCCAATGTTCAAAAGAAGGCAATTCTTATGGCACCATGATGAGAGCGATTGTTGGAAGTATAGCTACTTCACGGAAGTTAGTAACGTCACTTCTAGAACCAGATTTAAATAAAGGTCTTATGTAAGATGTTTTCCATCGACTGGGAAACACCCCGGATGCAAGAGAAACGTTAAAAATATGACGATGTGGCTCCGCTATTGCCACTACACACCTTTGAAGAACCACTGGAGAGATGTCATCATGACCCCTGCCTTTACTAACATTCATACCTAAAAGTGCAGTGACTACTTCTTGCAGACTGAATTGGATGATACCAATGTCAACACAGTCAGAAAATCTTAAGAGATTTTGAGACTGTGATGAACTACCATTCAATTTATTCTCCTGGACATATACTCTTTCAAAAAAACACCTAAACATATTGCAAAATCCTTTAACATCCGCAGTCTTTACCCCATTGTGACACATCATACATGGATCAGAGACGAGATCACGCTTTGTTTTTAACAAAAGCTGATTATATAATGAACGCTGCAACGACTCGAACTGACTACGCAATGTATGATATGTCTCACGGTCTGAGACCCGACGCATCCGTCTGAACTTTAAATAAGCTTTAGTCTTTCAGTTTTTTAGTCTGAGAAGCGAACGATCATACCAAGCAGGACACGACGAAGTTTGCACGAACTTCTTAGGGACGAACTGATTAAAACCATTGAAAAGCATTGAAAAACATCTCATAAAATACGTCCACTGCTTTGCACTCTTCCAAAAAGTCATACACTCTCTGCCATAATCAGAAGATTGATAAACAATATTCAACAGATGAAAGTTTGACTTCTTGAAATTATACAATATCACTGAAGGACATTGAAGAGTGATATCACTCACGTCCAGTTCGAATTTTATCTCGACCGGAATGAGATAAACATCTTTTCTACTCAACGGATAAGCGCATCTTTTAACTTTTATATCGTCAGAATTACTGCAAAACACCCCATCTAAAAGACGATTCGGCGAACCGTCAGGTCCAACCCGGAACCTTGAATATATTGGTAATGTCTTACACGTTTAGAATTGTTCAACACTACAAGTTGTGTAACTCATAATTAGATGTTTGGATAGTTGTCCGTGGAAGGATTTAATATCTGAGCCTGATTTTGTATTACTTCGATATTATATTGTTTATTTTTGTTTAATTATTTATTACTTTATGTATTATATTTACACTACCATATGTATTTCTATTATAATAATATTGTACAAAGAAATGATTAAATAAAATGGTCAGTTGGCTTCGGCCGTTGACGACACCTTTGAAAAAAAAAACAGTCAATTTTAACCTTAAATGTCCCTTTAAGCTACCTGAACAGTACAATTACATTTTGATTAGTTATGGTAATTGTAACCATTTAAATTGTAATTTTTCAACAAACTATCAAAAATGGTTAAGAGAACAGTTATTAATAAATATATTTACAAAAAAACTGCTATCGTAACAATTTTGATGGTTATCCTTACCATTTTTGCAGGGTTTGTTCAAAAACGACCATTTAATGGTAATTTCAGTCTCTCAGTATTTAGTTCGATCTTATAATTCTGACAAAATACATTGATATAAACCCGAAAAAACCATGAAACAAAGTTTATAGATCTTTACTTTTTTATAGACACAATCCAGGAATCTATCAGATTTATTAGTGAACTTTGCGATCATCCCAACTGAGTGAAGCGGTGGAGTTCATCACGGTAAATTTGGTGGTATTGCAACACTTTCCATCTTATATATATTTAGTGGGGGGAATTCTCGAATAAAAGAATGTTTTCATTTCTTTGCACCTGCTACAGAGGTCGGCTCTTGTTATGAAGCAAAGCCTATGCATGTTTAGTTTGCAAGCATCTTTTGAAACCAGTCCTTACGGTAGAGTTAGACGATTTTCATCATGTCCCTAAATCTACATTTCATAAGTGATTTTAAGAATACTGACGATAGTTTTATCGGCTTGCTCATTTCTAAGACTTACTGTTTGTTTTTTAGTGCTTCTATTCGTTATATCATGCATTCATTCTGCAGAAAATACCTATTCCCGAACAGACAACTAGAAAATTTCAAATTTACATAAATCCGAGCTACTATCGAGAAATCTGCAATGAAAACTTCGAATTATATATATATATATATATATATATATATATTGATTTTCTCGAAAAGAGCTTAAAAGTTCATATTTAAATTAAAATATATCTGCAAAAATATTTTATATTCGAATAGTTTTCGATTGTCACGAATCGATGCACACATTTCATTTAATTTCACTGAATAAACGCCAAAGCCAGCTCCAAATCATCAAGTTCAAGGAAGTTCTTTAATTGTTTTTTACAAACAGCATAAGTATCGGTAATTTAAACTTTTTTATTTATCTTAATACGTTAATCGTATTCATATTAAATAACAATAAATTTTGTACTCCGATACTGTGGATTGGACTAAAAATGTCCATTCACTCTATCTCTATGCTGTATCTCTTCCCCATTAACATTGACAAACGGTAAAAAGCACGGTGCCACGTCAAAACAGTGTTAAAATTGCGTTTCAAACGACATACAAATTCAAACGTGGCTGATTTTGGCTATTATCAGAGCGGTCATTTTATTCTTAGTGTACTGTGAGAGCACAATGGGTCCAAATTGAGGCCTTCGTTCATCTCATTACATAGCAGATGTATATTTCCTAATCAATCAATCCCTGTACTATTCTCTATTTCTCCCCGATATACAATAAATGTAAACAATATGTCATTTGTCCATAATTGAAAATTATAATATTCATCTTATCTGTGCATCCGATTGTGGTAAATGCTTGATGCACGCCTTTCGGATACCTTAAAAATGTCAGACCACGTGCACTCTCTCGGTCATTTGAATAATATGTTTTAATATTGCGAACCCTCTGTGTTCTTGTGTGTATGCTCAAGCTCATTCATTATTTCATCGTATAATTTGGCTTGAATTACATTGTGTATACAATCATAAATACTCAATAATACATAGTATTACATTTCTATGTGGATTATTATATAAACGCAAGAGAAATATATATGTATATAAATATATAAATATATCCCCCTATGCCATAAAAAAAAATCATGCGCGCACGCACACAAAAGCCAAATGCGGAATCGTGTGGACAAGTTATCGGAAAACAGATCAAACTTATGCATTGATCCTGGGTGATCCTTTCAGACGACATATT
>JAAAKO020011527.1:0-17559 GCA_010015015.2 Bolitophila cinerea | reverse complement strand
TAACGCTATAGCTATTTAGAAAGTGGTAAGGAACCCGGCTGGGTCTCGCGAGATAGATAAAACCCACAATATATGTATGCCATACTTAGCCGGTTTCGAAGGGATATAGTGTGCGTACGGCCAGACATGGGAATAAATACTCATCTGACAAAACATATATGGACCATATAGATCACTGAATAGCACTTGCTTGTATCATAATATAAGACCTATAGTCATACACATACACAATCCCATACAAATTAATTCATTTGAAAGCTTTAAACTTTTGTTTTACCAGTTTCCATACATTTTCCAACACGAAAACTTCCGATGCTGCTATGAAAACTGAATTTTTGTTCTGCAAAATCAGCACAAACGATATACGTCTCCGGTTTCATAATGTTAAGAATCCCTAAACGGTAATTGACAAAGAAAAAAAATTGCAACTACTCTAACTCAAAATGGGCTTCGAAAAGCCCAGCCCATCCTGGGGTTAAAACTCTCTTGCCCATATTTTTTGTGAAAATATATTAACACGGTACGGTATATCCATCAGACGGTATCAGACGGACTAACTTTAGGACGTTTTTGACCAGATGTTTTGTGAACATCGCATAGAATTTGAAGCTAAATTTTCATATACGGGCCGCTCCCCAATTTAGACCAAATTCGCAGGGAATGTTAAGAACGATCCCTCTAACAACGTTTTTTCTCCTAAATACGGGTTTTTCATACAAAACTAAAACCCCCTAACTGTCATTTGAGGCCGTGCGCCGAAATTTCTCAAACAAATAATGATAGGGGGACTTCTCTCTACCTCTCCAACATTGAGGAGACGACCATATATCAAAGTATTTGCCAAATTTGTCAGTATATCTATCACACTCAAAGCCTGCCACAATATTTTTGAATTATACACATTTTTAATACCATTAATTTGATACAAAACACTCGATTTTAAATTGCAGAACGCTCCGATTTTTTTCTTCTATTTTTTTTATCTTTGAACCTCTTTTCCAACTACGGGTTTATTTCCTAGAAATAAAATGTTGATATTCACTGTTGTGGGGTTCCTCCCGCAAAACCTCATGTAATTAAAAAAATAATATATATAATAATATAATTCAAATAATCCGCTCTTAAACAGAGCCCCCTATTGTCAAGTAGCCACGGTTTTAATTTCTACACGCGCGTGTTGGTTGCCCTGTTTAAATCCCTCTTTTGCGCAAAAACACAAAACAGCCGTTCTTGCGCGCTTAAAAACTCGCGCGCACTCTATCACTCTCTTTCTCTCCTGCGCATGTGTGCGTTTGACAGTGTGTTGTTATGTGTAGATTTGAGTGCGCGCGCTGAATGTATATTTATATATTTATTTATATGTGTGCGTGCGTGTGTGTGTGTACACGATGAAAACAAATAACTTTTTTCACGCAAATCTCTCCTCGCAACGCGCAGCCATCACATCATTTTGCGTGTGCGAGCAAATTTTTCAATAATTAGCTATAAGAAGTGCAGAAAGCCCCTGACAATTTCAGCGTCATGTAAAGTGTTCATCGTTCCCAGGGCGCATAAACTAATTTAGGTAAGTTCTGGCAGATGAGAAGCCTAGAGATAGACTTTCTACCCAGCGATTACTGTGAGTTTTCTTGTGTGCGGATCAAGTTTTAGGCGGGCGGGCAGGAGGAGCGCGCGCGGCCATGTTGCAGCTGTAATTGTACAAAAAAAGTGGGTGCACGCGCAAATTTTGTCGCTTTTTGTGAGCCTTGTACGTGCGCGGACTATTTGCAAGAGGAGCAGTTCTTTGAGTGCCCCACACAGGTTTGGCATAATTATTTGTTAAACATCCAAAAATATAGCGCAATCGCGGTATTGCGCCAATGTTTCTATGTGTGTGTGTGTGTGTGAAATGTACAGTTGTGTTCAAATTTGGAGCGCCTATTGTCTATATTCGACGGGGCACACAAACACATTGCATTTCTTTGCGACCTTGGCGCACGCGCGCGCATTGATCGTGGTCTACTTTTCTATCGTCTGCATTTAATAGTATTTATAATTTCCGGTTTTCCCAACAACTGCTGCTGGCTGGTGGCTGCTCGCGCTCGCTCGCCATTGATACATTGTGATGTCTATAATTGTGTGTCTTGTACTTTCTGGATTCTCACGAGAAAGTTTTTAAGCGCGAGCGCACACATTAGTTGTTGTTGTTGCGTTTGTGATGTCTTCGATCGGCCCCGTCGTGTCTTGAAAAAATTGTGTAGATATGTTTGTTTCACATTTGATATACAAATGGTGTGATGTGTTTAAAATCTACCGTTAATTTATATAAAATATCAATTATTTTCTAGTTTAACCTTTAAACTAACACTTTTTCTCATTTCCAGGTCAAACCTTACATTTGTGCGTGTTCCTTTTTTAACCTATCTGACGTCCGTGGAAATTGAACTTTAAGTTTACCCACATTAAACATTTTTTAACATAAGCAAGACACACACATACAGACGTAAAATGAAATTCAACAACCAAAACAACAACAACAATACAACGCTGCTTTTCTCCGAGCAAGTACACACCGTTACCGAGCACTTCGAACACTGGAATGACTGCGAACGCTCCGTTGCGATCTATGCGGTCCTCAAGCAGATCCCGTTCTCGTGCTCAAAGTTCGTACAATCCGTCATTGAGAATCACTTGACACAGGCCTACGGGCTAGAGCATACACTGCAATTGGAAAACAATGCGAACAGTGCTGACTTTGTGTGTGGCTTGGCGGATGCCTATCGCCAGACAACGGCAGCAACAACAACAACAACAGCACCAACGTTGGAGCAGAACAACAAAGACTCTATTTTCTATGAGTCTGATCGTAGCATTGATCAGTGTGTAGAAGGAGCTTATGATGACAAACTCCGCAAGGAGGATATTTTGAATGATATTCTGGCCCTGATGCCGATACTCACGCCAGGAAATGACGAGGCAAAGGCAGCGTACTTAGCTTTGGTGCCGTTCGTCGTTGAGGATGCGATTCGTGGCTATGTCAGCACCGGACTGGTACAGCAGATCTTTTCCTATTTACTGATACATCCGGCGTTCACTACCGACGATCGAAGGTGAGTTATTATTATTATTTTAAAATATCCTTACATTCTATCTAACCTTTAAAAATGCGTTTGAATGTTTCTCTGCTCGCTTTAATCGCACAACTAAGTGCAATGTAGAATTCGTTTTAAACTCTCTGCGTTAAGCACACGTAATGCCCGGTCATTATGCTGTCCATCAGCCCCCGCTCTCGTGTATTCTCGTCCATGTCAGTTAATTCTGCACAATACAACTACACATTTATGCATTTTTAAGTGGACAGACAGTCGATCAGATACCATTCACTTGCAGTTTTCTTGCTTAATTTTATAAAATATCTAGACAGAAAAAAGACAAGCTATTCACTACTCACAATTTGTAGGATGCATCCTGAACCGGGCGACACACACGGACACACTATGACCATTCGCTTGTCCACACATCATAATATTTGTTTTTTGATTGTTCAAATTAACTTGATTCTTATCTTGTCACCCCTAAAAATATAATGAATTAATTGGCATTTATAATGGTAATTGAGGACCAATTAAACGCACCTCGTTAAATGCACGATATTTTTTTGAAAGAGAGAGAGAAAGAGAGAGAGAGAGAGAATTCTTTAGGTTTCATGTAGAATATAGGCAGATGTGATGTGGGTGCAATTGGGGTATTATGTTTAGAGTGGTGTTAGAACATGGATGGGATAAAGGTACATTATACAAATTAGTTGCTAGTATCGACTTTGAGACGTGAATACGACTAAACAAATAAATCTGGCTTAAACCATTTTTTTATATTGAGCTATCTGCCCCAAGTTTCCTTCATATGCCTAAATCAAAATTTAATTGCATATTAAAACGATAGAAACAAAGATATATTTTCAAACGCATTTAAAAATCATGTTAATAGTGAAGTGTACTACAAAAATCTACTTTAATTTTCTAATTTTACTTGTTATGTGGGGTTATTCAGTGTACATTTTTAACAAATTAAAATAATATTGTTACGTCATATTGGTAAATTTTAAATTAACACATCACAAAATAGTTTTAAAATTTTAAATAAAATAAAATTATAAATATTATAATCAAATCTGGAAAAATGATTTTCAGTTTTTTTCCAATTATTTTATTTTGCGTTAATATATAAATACATATTTACATATTTATAGCCATTAATTTTTGAATAATAGCTCAATTAAATAAAAATCCAATAAAAAAATCCTTTTAAACAATTACTAAATATTGCAACTAAAATAAAATAAACATGCTCCCTAAAATATAAGGTAAAACATGCTTCAAAAACAATAATAATCAGTCAGAAAATATATTTTGTCCTACATATTTGTTTTGTAAAAATATGTGCGAAACCAATATAAATAAAAAATTGCAATATAAATAAAAAATAAAAACTTTATAAGATTTTTTATAGATAGCATAATAATTATATAATAATATAATAAACAAGAGAGGTATATCCGACACAAATAATAAACTATTTATTCTACTTATGCTCGCTAGCTATCTACAATTTTTTGCCTGTAATTCATATTTTTTGGGAAACCATTAGGTGCTTTCTTATTGAATGCACGTTTTTCGCGTTCAAATCTGCTGTCGGAAATAACAATATAAATATTTTAGTTCTCTAGGTCGTAAGGCTCTATAATCATGTATAATCAGATGACGGACGAACGGAAGAAAAACGCGGAATAAAAATTTATAAATTAAAAGTCTTCTTATATTTTCTAATACACTGGTGCGTTAAATACATCTTCCGATTTTCGACAGAAAATATATTTCCTAATACACAGTGACTGGTCAAGTTAAAACAGATTTAATAAGCTTTAATCAAGCACCACTTAATTGAAATAATGATCTACATTTATTGATCTCTATTTGGTTATCATATTTCAATTAAGTTTTTTTTGTCAATTATTTAAAAAACTGCATTGTTTAGAAAATCCTAAAAAGCAAAATAAAAAATATTTTGAAAAGATGTATTTGGTATATATTATAACCAGTTAAAAAATTTATGTCATGATTATTTAAGATAAATCAGGCTACCAAAATTTTAAAACAAACATAATTTAAAAGCTTTGTTTGGGATCACACCAGCTAATTTTTCTCATCGAATATTTTTTCAGTGATCATTTTATGAAGATACGAATAACCATATTTCGACAAACCAACGATCTAAACTAACCGGTTGGTTATCGCCGATCCAAGCTATAAAACGTTCGGATTTTTTTCGATTTCTTGCAAGTTAAGATAGTTTGGAAAAATTATAAAATTCTATTAACAAGTGGGAAAGCCAAAAAAAGTATCTTTTTGTTAATCTGTGGGGGATTGCATTTGAAGAGGAATGGTTTAAAAATTCAATAATGATGTTGGACAATTTTCTACTTTTATTACTCTTAATCTCTAACTAGTTCAATTATTCTTCTTTTTAACAATACCAAGTAAACATTACAACCAAAAGACAAAAAAACTAAAATTCGGTAAAAGATCCTATATATAAATTCATATTTACCAATTTACCCTTTTAAAAATATCTTAAATCCTTAGTTAGTAAATCCTTTAGAATTTAGATAAAAGAAACACATTATAACTGAGAGCGAATTGAGTCATTTTTTATAGCATTGAATCAATGAAGGGCAGAGTTTGCACGTAGCTCAAATACAAGTACTCAAAGTCAAAATACAAAGTAAAGTACTATTTTCATACCCCTTTTTACAAAAAAGTATAAAACATGGATAAATGTTTTAAGTTGCCTTTATAAATAATTAATAAATTTATAAAGCCATCTCAAAACATTTATCACCTTGTTTTGTGAGCCAATGCATGTCCTCTTGGTCCTAGATTGCTTCAATGAAGTGAGAAAGATTCAAATTGGATAGATTTACTATACTAGATTAAAAGAAATCAATGTTCTTTTTTTAAACCAAAAATTGTAAGTTGTTTTATATAAAACAAATTCTGATCCTCTGTTTTGCATGACACATCTGATAATTTATTTTGAGGTTTCAATTGTCCAACTAATACGTCTAAGAATAGGTGTTATTCACTTAAAAGACTAAGATCCTAAATCAAAACCACCTTATTGCACTTTTTTGACACCTCTTTTTCGTTATTCCAGATCACTAAGCAAGTTCCTTCGAAACCTTGAAAACCACATCACAAACAAGGACACCGGACTTTGCGTGTACCCTACAAACGATGGCACTGCTTCGCCAGCCAGCAGTGACTCAAAAAACGTGGCTGCAATTGCACCATTGAAGGCGCCCCAACATCCACAACACCAGCTGCAGCAGCAGCAGCAGCTCATGACAACCCAATCCAGTTGGCAAGCTATTGCACCACCGCATCACCACCACCACCAGTCCAAATCTGCCGAAACCCTCTTGTGGGACAATAACAGCAGTCATCACAATGCGGCAACAAAACAAACCCCATCCGGCTCTAACAGCACTTCATCATCCGAGGACCATATAATAAACTGTACCATACCCGAATACCAGCACCATCGCAAAAGTGTCGGACAAATCATCGATTTTAATGCAACCGCCTCGGCGGCAGCGCAAGCAACGTCAGCTGCGTCCGTCTCTGCATCGGTCGTGTCTAGTCCACCCAAGATCGAACATTTACTCTACGAGAATCCTGCTAGCGATGATCATCACATTTCGTTCTCAAAGAACGGCACTGAAATCGAAGACTTTGACTGTGATGACGATGCCGACAAATCAAACACTCAGATCGGTTTCGATACACTTGCCAATCTGAACGAATTCCTAGCTGTACCCGGCCTTATGGAGACAATCACACTAAAGACACGTCGTTCAAACAGTCTAACCACTACCGGTAGCCTGTCGAGCAGTAGTAACTGTACCACTGCGTCCGTGCAAAACCTCGCCAATCTGGCACAGAAACCTCGCAGTTTCTCATTGTCAATGGTGAGTCCACGCAGTTCGCTCACGTCAAGCGGTTCGGACACACGTCTCGATGACTTCAGGCAACAGTATTCCAAGTTTACGCCGCACAACGTTGGTATGAGTAACATTGGTCAGTGGCTCAAGAGCCTACGTTTGCACAAGTACGTGTGGCTGTTCTCGAACATCACCTACGATCAAATGCTGGACATTTCCGAGGAGTATTTGCAAACGTTAAACGTGACCAAGGGTGCACGTCATAAGCTTGTGATTTGTATACAAAAACTGAAGGAACGCTACGGTGTGTTGAGTCAACTGGAGAAGGATTTGCTTGCCGGTACGGTACAGCTTAGCACGGCTTTGGATGAACTGACGAATACGGTGCTGACGCCCATGAAACCGGTTGAGTATTTTAATAAGAACGATGTGGGCGCACAGTTTTTGAAGGTGCTGAATTTGGGTGAGTTGTTTTTGTCATTCTTTTTAATTGTTGAGCTATAAGATTAATATTATATACGTTTTTTTAGTGGCAACGATGATGAACACCAAACAGCATATTGTGCCACAGGATGAAGAACCAATTAACTCACTGCTATGGATCCTCGAAAAGGCCGTACACAATGAGGCATTTGTGGCACATTCAAATCAGCTGAAAGAGCATCGATTCAAGGCGTCTCGCATTAAAATACATTTTCCACAGAAGAGCCACTACGGCAAAACGGTGGCGACGCCAGCTTCAGCAACGGTAGTGCCCGTTAATGGCAGCACTTGCAGCAGTAATGCAACCGGTGCCAATTCAACCGGCGGCGGTGGAGTAAGCACGTTAGCTTGTGGCAACATCACTCGATCAAGGTAAAAACAACGGTATTGTTGGTGGGCCCGTGTATCGTTTTGTGTTTGATGTCAACGGAATTTTTGTAAACAAAAAAAAACATCGGTACGGTCTAGGCAGATATTAGGAAGAGAGTGAGGCATCGAGGTTTTATGTACTAATGTCCAAATAGTTCCATTGTTTTATTTAAGAATTATTTCTTTGTATGTTTGTGTGTTTAAAGGTTTTTCCCTATTTTTTTTTAAAATTGTACATAAATTATATATTTTATTTACACGATTTGCATGTATTATTTAAAACACAGCCTGTTTTTGTACAATAATTTATTATTCTTATATTTTGATTGTAATTATTTAATCTTTTTTATGTTAAATTAACCAGTGATGAACTTAAAAAAATCGTTTCGCATTTAAGTATTTATTTTTGTTTCACAGAAATTAAGGCTAATTTATTTTAAATCAAAACAAGTCATACATTTTCTTTACTCAAGGACTTATTTAAGCAAGAGTACATAAAATTGCGAGTCCGCCCTTTCGCGTTGTATTGTGTAAAATGTGTACATGTTTATGTTGTTTGTTTTCTATAACTACAAAATTTATAGATAAATATATTAATTTTAAGTTCACATAGCCACGTGCCTACTTTTGGTCGCTCCCAAAGTATTAATATAAATAATAATAAAAAGCGTCTTTAAAAATTATGTATAGAATAAATAAAATCTTCTTTGTTGTTGTTGAACGAATAGTCAGTCCGGGTTTTGTTTGAACATTAAAAATGATAACTTTAATCGCCAGACACGATTTAATATATTTAAATTGATATTAACAGCAAAAGTGCAATTTTAAAAGAGCGGCGTTTCACAATATTGGCATGCATATTATTTGATATTTAATATTTTTAGAATCCCGAACGTATTTTAAAAACGTAGTGTTTGGACGTATTTGTTTGTGTTTTTTGTTTTGTTATTATCCCAAGACTTGCGCCGAGTGATTTAAATTGTTGATGATATCGCACTATCAATTTATAATGTTCATCAATATCGTAATTGTAAAAAGTAAGATAATATTCTGTGTTTTCTAAATACAATATCTTGTTAATTATGTAAAGTACAACTCTGATGAACGGTCTTTAAAAGACGTGTGTGCCAGTCGTAAATTGTCTAGATTTTATGTGTTGTCTATTGTAAGTTTTTTTTTGTTTCTTAAGTCTTGTAAAAAATCACAACATACAATAATTTTAGTTGCAACGCTGCGCGTTGTCTATTATTTACACGTGTGTGTGTAGACGTGAATTGTACGTGAGTATGTGTGTGTGCTGTGCACATATACACACTCACGGCGTGCTCCACATGTGAGGTGTCGATTTAGCTAGAAATAAGAGTTTTTCCCTCGTCGCGCGAAAAAGGAATCGAATCGGTTTCCATGTTTTGTTCTTGTTTAATAAAATTATTATATTTAGTAAAATCTATGAGCCTGATTTGTGTGTTTCGAATCAATATCGTTTGATATATAAAGATAGAGAGACATAGCCAGGCACAGATGCGTCCCATTATAGGGCTACTCTTTGTAAAATTGTTTAAAATATATATTTATTTAACAACTCATGAACGATGGAAATAAATAATGCCGAAAAATATGTGTTGTGATTTTGTATTTGTTGTTTTCTGTTGCGTTCTTTGGAGCGGTGGTTTTTGGCGGTTGAAGGTTTATTGGGAGCGATCTTAATTTGGTTTTAATTTAAAATATAATTATTAACCCACAACTAACTAATAACACATGAATTTATGGGTGTGTTACAAACCCTTGATAATGCTGCATTGGATTATCAGGCAGTTCAATCTTGCTGTGGAATTATAGCAAAAAAGATATTTATTTTTTTTGCTTTGTAAAATCTGAGTCACAAATTATGATTCCTAAAAACCGGGGATATCTTGCGAGCGTCCGAACATAATAAGCTTCAAAAATGGAGCAGTTCAGTATAACCGAAACATTACCCATGATCTGACCAATCTTGTGAGCCCGTATGTGCTGTATCGTACGTCTCTTCTATCGTAAGAAAGGCATTTGAGAGAGACAAGACTATCAAGTCAGATAAGATTGAAACAGTAAACGAACTCTTGTCATGTTTTAGTTGGGGATATTACGGTTTTTGGTGGCGCCAAATTCTGAACACATATTCTTGCAGTCGTTCATCCTCCTACCTAAAATCTACAAAATTTAAATAATATTTAGAAAGTTGTTTATTGTTGATTCCTCAAAAGTCAAAAGTTTCAATTTGACACTATTGACATTCCTCAACGCGAACGCATGCGTATGCGGTATGCGCACCGCATTGCGCAAAAATAATCAATTTCAGAAAAAATACGTCAGTACTAGATTATTGTTTTTTATATTAGCAGGTTGTCTGCACTGAATGATATCTTGCTCTTGTACGTTATTTTAAGTTTAGTGTGTGCGTTTACAATAGAAAGTAAACTAAAAATATTAAATTTCTTATTTAAATGTATTGCTGAACAATCGGAGACGCCTAGCAGATTTTTGCTTTAGTTTCCCTTCACCAAAAAACTCTCTTTTAGAGATGTTGTGGAGGCCGCCTTAAAGAAGCGAAAGAATGCCATTATTTTGTAAAAGGCCAAATCTAAGCAGCCCTGTAGTTTTTAAGGCCGTGGACAACCTTTTTAGGGCAGTGTAAGCTTATAATTTGGTTTTAAGCCATTTAAACTTTAGTTTGTGGTCGGCTGACTCATACGAAATTAAACCAAATCAAACAAATGTATAGAGGATATATATTTTTTTGAAAATGGGGGTCTACGGTCCCAAAAACTAATAAGCTGTATAGATTTGAGACTTGAAAAATGGCATCATTTTTTTCCTTTTCCCCTTCCCTCTCCCCCATTTTATATCAAATTGTACAGAAAAATCTTAAAAATCTCCTGAATGGAGGTTCTGTTACCCCTAATTTTATTTTTAAAATAGAGTTATTTTAAATACCTTTAATTTGATACCCAATACACTTACCACACTTTCAGGGAGGCACCGGAATATTTTTTTTCTATTTTTTTACCAAATATTTAAAACCCTCCTACTCCTAAATACGCAGCAACGTGTTCGTTGCAACTTTTATTGTTGCATTACACACAAGCAAATCACAAAGTGACAGAAAATAAAAATGTCAAAGCCAAGGGGAAGAAGTTGAAACATGTTTCACAGATTCGCTCACACAGGATAAAAAATCTAATCTAGCATCCAATTGGTTGGAAACTTTTAGGATTATTTAGGGTTTTAAAAACCTAATATTGCAACTTTAAATAGTTGCGCTTGCAACGCCAGATGCAAATTGTTGGTTGGGAGGTCTCCAGTTAAAAAAGCCTCTTTTTAAATAATTTTAGGGGAGAAGCAAAATAATATTTAAAAACAAGTAATAAAAGACTAGCAAAAACAGAAATAATATTTACAAGCATAGATCCAGAAAAATTCAGAAATTTTGGTTTCAAAATTTCAAAATTCATTTTGCGTGTGTTTTAACACAAATTATCTAAAATAACTCCCCATGAAAGTTTTTTTTAGGTTAAGGTCCCTAAGCCAAAAAGCCTGCATAAGCTGAACTGGGCATTCTTCAGCATTTATTCTTTTCTGACTGAATAATACTATTCTCATTTCTCTTATACTGATACAGCAATTTTTTTTAAAAATTGATTTTCTATAGAGACCAAATATTAATAGTGTAAGCCATTAGAGCCGGAATTTAGACTGAAAACCGTCGGCACTTGAAGATATTGATCCGCCATGCCATAATATAACCATATACGATGAAATTAAATTTATATATAAAATACAAAATGGAATACACGGTTAATGTCATATTTTAATTGGTAACATTTTTCCTGGGAGAATGGAAATGAAAGGTATTGAAAAAGATATAGAAGTTTGATAAATTTCATAAAAAATCTAGTTTTTCTCTCTATATATAGTATGTCGTCTTTGATATTTTCCACCTCTTCCTTAACCTAACACCTAAAATAATAAAAAAATGGGAAATTTTTGTTTTTAAATTGATGTCCCTAAAGGTGGGTTTTGCGCAGATTTTTTTTTGTATTTTGTAATAAAGAGCGCCACCCATTTACATCCACAATTAGTTTTTTTGAGAAAAGTCGGCCTCACAATTGGCCAGTCGTATCATTCGTCCAATCGTGATTTGGTTAATTCAAATTCTAACAATTTTTGAATGGTGTACCAAATAAATGATTTACATTTATATTATCTAAAATGGGGGAGAAATGCCAATGAATCCAATACTCATATTGCAAAAGACTTGATGAGTTTTAAATGTAAAATATGTTAAAATATATCGTCGTTCTCAAATCAGAGGTCTAAAACAAAAAAAAAACTTAATAGAGGTAATTTTTGTAACCTATCATATATAGTATATAATTTTAAATTAAATTTCTACATTTCTCTTTTGAAATCATTTTTTTTGTAATATAGATATTTTAATAGCAAAAATTTGATACCAAAAACTTTTTTCCGACCCTCTTTTTTTGGAATAATATTTATTTCTTACAACATTTGAGCAAAATTTGGTTTTATGTTCCAGGTTTTAACGAATTTCGAATTTTAAATAAGGATGTTAAGAAACTGTAAGATGTCGATAGGATTTGGATTCTATAATTGAATATTGACTTTATCATCTATATACAAAAAATATTATCGGATTTCTCGACTTTTATGATCTATATTTAAATGTTTTAAATAACTATATGTCTTTGTGTATTTTTTTGGCGTTCCGTTATTTACTCTATAAAATTCATAAGTATTTAACAAAAAAAACGTTTTGCCGTACAGGACTCTTGGACATTTCATGGGATCTCTGGAATCGTTAAACAGCAACACCAGCTCCAACGTCAGCTTGTCCAATTCCAGTTGTACCACCGACTATTATCGGCAGTCCCTACCAATGTCCAGTACCTGGTCTCGAGCCATTTCCTCATTACCGAGCATCCACTACAGTTCTACCGAGTCACTGGATCGATACTCGTCTCATTCGTCTCTGACAAGCCACGGTTCAACCAAAGAGTTCCCCAAGCATATCGGCAAAAACCTCACGTTTAAAACGATCCACTTTGACGAAGACTTGAAAGAAAGTCTTGAGGATCTATCGTTCTCTCGCAACGGCATCGAGGACTTGGAGTTCAACGACGACGAGGATCGTTCGAATACACCAATCGCGTTTACCAGTAGTCTTTCGAATGTGTTTATGGCATTTCCGGGCTGTTTGAATAGTACTAGCGAATCGACAGCACCTGTATCATCGTCGTCATCACTTCAACGATCAGCAATCAGCTCGAGCACTGACAGTGTCTTTGTGCCAGAGTCCACAGCACCGTTGTTTAGTATTTTGGAGGAGACACTGCCGGCGTATACACCGAAAGAAATTAAACCTGCGACGCCCGTTAAACTGGCAAAGAAACCATCAGCTGATCCGGTGATTGTAGAAAAACCACATTCACCAGTTGTACAGAAGGTTTCAGCAAACAATCTTCAAATCGCCACCAGCACTAAACCAAACTACGCTCAAATTATCGCTTATAATCTTGGCATGAGTAACGTTGGTCAATGGCTGAAAAGCTTACGTCTGCACAAATACGAATGGGTCTTTGCAACCGTGTGCTACGACGAAATGCTGAGCATGACCGAAGAGTATCTGGAGAAGTTGGAGGTGACGAAGGGAGCTCGCAATAAACTGGCTATTTCGTTGGAGAAACTGAGGCAGCGCTACGATGTTATGGAAAAGCTTGAGACTGATTTGCGTGCTGACAAATGTACGGTGCTCGAAGCTTTAGAAGAGCTGGCTACCATTGTGTTGACGCCCATGAAACCTATGCAACCTTACAAGAATGACGACGTGGGCGGACAGTTTTTGAAGTTAATTAATCTGGGTAGGTTTTCTTTTAAACTTTATTTAGTTCTAATTTAAAAAAAAAATGTTTTATATATAGTATTCCTGATGATGGTCAAGAAACACGATGAGGCGTCTGTGAAAAAGATGACGTGGGTACTGGAAAAGGCAATGGACAGTGAAGCATTTGTTGCGCATTCCGAACAACTCAGGAAAATGAAAATGCGATTTAATGTGAACTATTATAAGTCTAACATACGATAAAGGACACCGCGCATCCGCCAGACAACTAGCATTAGCCTCTTAATGGACTTATGATGATACCCTCTTTATATATGCGTCTTTGTGTGTGTGCACGTTTTGTTGTTTTTTTTAAATTATATTTATTTCTAGTCTATTTTTTTTACGATCAACGGTTTTCTGTCGTTTTTGTGATGTAATATATTTTAAAAATTAGGTTATGTAATTAATGTTATTTTATTGGAGATGAGAAATTTTATTAAACTGGTTTTATATGCATGTTGTTCATAAGATAAATTTGATTGTTTTTGTTGTTTAATTTTTGGAGTTTTTACTATTTATCTATTGATTTGATGATAAGTTATGTACTTGTTAGTCTCCTATTTATGTTCCTTCTTATTTTAATTCTTATAAGAGATTTATTATGAAGAACGAACACGAGGAGATGCTATCGACAAAGTAGTAAAATCATTATCATTATGGATTTAACAGGAAAACCACGTACAAAATATGTTCACTGTTTATTTTTTAACCTTTGAAAATCACAATAATCTTAGAGAAAAACAAATTTTGGATGACAACTATACTGTTCAATGTTACATCCAAGTAACAAACAAGTTGGCTTTTTTCAGTATTATTATATACTTTTTTTATTAAAATCATGATGAATAAATCTTACGTGTTTCATAGATTATTATTTATAAAAAAAGTTATGCGAGTGCAGCAATTGGTGTCAGCGGTATTTATGGATCATATACAAGTTTCCTAGCTCTCTTTAACACTTTCATATTTGCGCAATTCATGAAATGAGCTATGGCCGGCATTAAAAGCTATTAAGCGCGTTGTTTGCATTTGTCTCTTATATTTTACAGTTACCATTTATCATTTTATAGGGCAGGATGATTAGGTAAGTTTAACACCAGATTTAGAGAATAACCATTTTCAATAATTGTACTCTTTATTTTATTTATAAACACATACTATTTACAGGGTTCATATTAATTCTAATTCAACCATCACCAAAACCCCAACGTAAGTTTACCAATTCTATTTTTCTCCGATATGTTCTTTTTTTCTTGTGCTTGACGGAAAATTGAACATAACATACTAAATATGGTGAAAATATACTAAAAAATGAATTTTATAATTAATTATAATTAATATATAGATTATTCAATTTAGTTAATTGTTATTAAAATAACCTCTATTGCCTAAAAAAACTAAAACTAAAGGTTTTTTGTTTCTGATTAGTACAACAAATACTTATATCATTTTAATTGAACACACAGATGCAATTAAAACATCCATTTTATAAAATCTATGCTTTTTTCTTATTTAATTTTAAAAAATACTTAAATTATTCTAGCAAGCTAATGCATAACACTATGTCGTTGGTCTGTTGAACTTATTAGGAAACGAGAGAGTCTATCGCTCAGTCTATTTGGCCCTTATGATTGATGTAAGCATTGTAAAGTCCGGTGTCCTTCTTGCGACGCCGCAGTTTCGAGCAAGTCATCAGAAGCGATATTGTCAGTATAACGACCAACAGAAGGGTGCTGGCCGAGAGTGTGGACAGAATTGTGGTCTTCAGGCACGTCTCGTTTGGCTCTTTAATTCCTGAAAATGGATAATATTGTAATTTTTTATTGTCTTATTTTATCAGAGGGTATACTTGTAATTTCTGGTGCTGTGCTCTCGTCTCCTTCACCATCTTGCAGTACACGCAACGATTGAAACAAACTAACGTTGTCCGACAGGGCTTGTTCCTTTTTCTTGGCCTCCTCAGCGTCCACATCGTCCAAATCAGTATCATCTAGCGAAATCGTTTGATTAGAAAGGTCTCGCTTGACCACGGTCTTTAAGTTTCTCCAATGGCATGGTTGACTCTGCGCGTGCATAAGAATAGTTTACGTAATTTAATTATTTAAATTGTCTGATTAAGAAATACTGAATCTTACCGGACAACGTCCATGGCACATTCGTACATCACACTCGATGTACAGTGCCGGTGACCCAGTAAACCGGAACGTCTTCATGTATGCGTACACCTGAGTCTCATAGACGCCCGCATCGGACCAGGTACCACGAAACCGTGAGATGAGTTTGTCATCGACCGGGCACCCGTACTCATCGATTAGTTGTATACGTTTATTGGCACCGTTGTGCGCATAACAATCATTTACCACAATATCGAATCCATCGTATTTACTGCGCATGTATATAATCAACGTAAGCGGATCACCAACTCGTACTGGTCCTGTGACCCTGTTGCCCGCAATTCCATATCCGTTGCGAATTTCCATGTAACACTCTGGTGGACTCAGCGTAAATACTACCGGATTACCAGTTGCTACCCTAATATATAGAATTATCAAAATTAGGTGAAATTCTTTAACTTTTACATATTGAATTTGACAATAAAACTTACTCCACATCTAGAAACGGAAACGTGACGGTTTTCCAGAAATCGTAGCCGTACTCGCAGGTTACCTTAAAGTGTTCGTCGAACTCTTCCTCGATTAGTGGATTGTACTGTACCGTGATCGTGTTCCACATAAAATTCTTCTGATTCGCATTGCGGATCGAAAAACAAAACAAATCGCATTTCATTGAATTAGTAAACAAAACAAAAGAAAAGATTTCAGTTATAAAATCTTATTTTTAAAATACCGTGGGATTTTCACGTGATTTCTCATGGACTGCATTCTTGCCAAGGGTTCCACATCGATTCAACTGGATGTAGAACTCGTAATAGTCTCGGCCGGATCCATTGATGTACATGCAGTCCGGATCGTAGGCATAGCCTAATGAGATATTTTTATAAAGAAAATTAATTTAGAAATACTACGAAATCAGCCTTTTAAAACGAGAAACTATTGTCACACTTTTTTGATTAATAATATAAGTGGTACAATATAACATATTTTTGTTTTTACCTGCAGAATACAGTAAGCCTGCGAATGATCCATTAAAACCGACGCGAATTTTCATATAATCATCTTGGCACTCTGCTTCGATATCTAAAATTGAAGAATTACACAAATTATTTATATAGTAGAAGTATATATATATATATATAGCTAAAGGTCCATATTATATGTTTAAAGTTACGTTGAACTCGGGTGCTGTTGAAACGCGAACGATGCGTGTAATCGCGCTCCCACGGATCCGGTCGCCATGCAGCATCAAGATCAGCGGCAGCCGGGTGATAGGGCGCCGACGGTGGAAGGGGTGGCCCAACGCCTCCGTTTGAGCCGGGTCGACCACGTATCGACGTTATTGGAGCATATCCCGCCGAATCAGACAAATAGACAACCTGTAATGTATACACCAAAATTGCATGATTAATCTCCTAATGTTGTGGTTCGTCGCTTTTGGACTCTTTCGTTGCGAACAGAGCACAGAAACGCTGTGGTGTTGGGCAGACTCAAGATTTTGATTTTGATGAGCAGCCAGCCGTTACGGCGGACTTCTTCAGTGCACAAGCGAGACTCTATGTACCTGTACATGTACAAGCTTTTGTCATTGTATAAGTATACCCTAATCATTATATACTTATCACCTGTTTAAATCGGTAAATCGTTTTCATGTGACATATTACCACTGACTA
>JAAAKO020011516.1:0-17567 GCA_010015015.2 Bolitophila cinerea | reverse complement strand
GGGTCACAACATCTTTTTTATCGTAAAAATACCTTTTAAATATAATATTTGTTTTAAGAATTAAATTAAGAAACTATTTTTAGGTCCTTTTTGAATAAGTCACTTTCTTCGATTTTTTTTAACTAGGATACAAAAAAAATAGATAAGTAAAAAGTCATTGAAAAGTCAATTTGAACGGAAACAGAAGTGATAAATAAAGAGTATATTGTTGATAAGAATTTTTTTATTTTTATATTTATCCGACTGCTATATTCAAAGATATAATTGGTCGTAAAAGTTAGATTTTTTTATTCTTTGACTTTTTATTAATGACAAATCACTAGATTCAAAACAATTCTGGTCAAAACAGTCATAAAAAAAGTTAATTTCCAAAATGTAAAAAAGTGTAAACTTATTTTTTAACCATTAAGACTATATAATAAAAATTTCTAGATTAAGAGATATAAGGTTCACAGAAGAAAAATCAAAATCAAAGAAAAGTAAAAACATTTCTGCATTATGCAATGAACTTAAACTCAATTAATTCTCTCACACCACACACACACACACACAAAAATCCAAAAACCAATTAATACAATACAATTAAATATTCCATAATCCCACACAGCCCGCAATTGATAATCGCACATAATCCGCATGAATTATGACACTCAACTGCGTGCATATATTTTCATATTAAATGTTATTATTTTGTGAAAATTAGTATCGGATTTGGTATTCGCTGTGTTTGAAAACTGCGATACACGTATTTATTTGCAATTTGCAATGATTATTTATATTGTATTATTTGCGTATACTCGGAATACCGATCATTTAGTTGAAGATAAATTAATATATTAATTTATTATCTCGGTGGATTTGTTGATTGTCTGAATTCAATGCGATTCGGATGGGGTGGATTTTGGGTTCAAATTAATTGTTTTAATAGATATTAATTTTTGACTGACTTGGAATTGACCAGATCAGTGGATTATTTCTTTGAGAATTAAATGCATTATGTATTTTTATATTGAATTTTGTCGACTGCATTTTAAATAATATTTTTTTGGAATTTAATAAGTTAAATTTTGCATTCAATAAAAAAGTGTCATACATTTAATAATGATTATAATGTTTATTCGATTTGATGGAAATTAGATTAAATTAAAGATATATTAAACTATAACTTTAAATATCTACTTTTTTAGGATAAAAACTGATAATTTATTTTTTATTATGAATATATATTTTAAATTTTTTTGGTAATTGTAAATGCCAATAAAATAAATTCCAAAAAATATTACGTTATTCAATTTAGACAGACTTAAAACTAACAAGAATAACTGCAAGTAATTTCAACATTTTATTTAAACAATTATGTCCAGACCAAGACTCGTCATTGCTGTCGCCCTCCAAACCACCTTTAAATCCCAACGCCTGCAAATATCTCCTTTGAAATTCTCAAATAGCCTCTTTGAGAATTTGCCTTCTCTTTGAAAATACCCAACCTAAACCGAAATATCTTCTTTACGGGCATCCGCAGAGGAACTCGGAGAGCGGTAGCTCATTCCGACAATATAATATTTTACTATTATCTTCCTTCCCACCACACCGCCTCCGTTTTCCATTGCCAAACAGCGTGTGCTCAAAATTTCAAGCATCAAGAAAATAAAATATATCAAGAAAATAAAAGATAAAGCTACCATACATCCAAAAAAACAGCGTGAAACGTACATGCACCTGGGGCTACCACACCGTGCGCTCGAGAACGTGTCATCGCAAACAACGCCTTACACCCACAGGTATTCGCACACACACGCACACACCCCACATGCCGCAGAAACTGTCGTGAAATACATAATAAGAAAGTGAATGAATATGTTATTGTGCGTCTGTGTATGTGAGTTGTATCTCGCGGGCTCGCGATGTGTTATGACGGCAAAGCTGCTCCGGCGCTACATCGTAAACACAAATTTTGTGAGCCACCGAATGAAGTCAGCTGTGAGCCGAGCTGCGATGGCGGCGCAGTGGGGGCCAACGAAATGGGTTGCGGTGGGCGGTGGGACTATAAAGTCGGTGCATGTGCGGATTGTATCGTAAATCCCAGGAAAATCATGGAAGAAAGCATATGTGGATAAGCGTGCATCGTGTGGAGCTTGGTGAGCATTTTAGACAATATGGTGGGTTTAAGTTAAGGTTTAACGTAATCCTAAGGTTTCGGTTTTTCAAACAGGCCCCAGCGACTTAGGGATATTGGATGTACCGGACCAGGTGTGACGGTTGATTATTCTGTATTATTTTATGAGGGTGTGAATTGCGGAATGTTTAGAACTCAGTAAATTGATTTGGAAAGATAGAATTGTGGAGCATCTGGCGGTTGATGCAATTTTCTAGAAAAAAATCTCAATATGGTATCCATAGAAATAACGATAAATGTTATCAATTTCTTTCCGTCGGCTATACTTCGTAAAGCTTTCTCATTGTCCCATCTACATCTCCGCCATATCTGCACAAAATGTATTATTATATATTATATATGAATAATTAAATTCTCTTCATACATATTTCACCTTATTATGTCTGAATAGAATATAATTATTCATATTGTTGTATTCCCTGCTGTTTCTCATAAATATAATATAATCCCTAATACAAACTAACGATAATTAAACTTTATATTTACTGTAAACATAATACAATTTTCTGAGTTTTCTATTTTTCCCACGTGTTCAAAAAAACCTGCAACTCTACCAAAAAAACCCTTGACACGATTGCCCACCGATAACCGTTTTGTTTTTCATGTTCACATAATTTTCCCATAAAAGCTCGTAATCCTAATCGACCATAAATCATACTCCACAGCCCCGCACCGCGAGTGCACTTTGTAAAAAGCTAAAAACGTATAAAAATAAAACAAATGCCGCTTGTGTTGCAACACAAAAAAACACCTCATTGCTCGTGACGCTTCGCATCAAATATCCAATATCAAGCTTCGAAAACATTAAACTTCGCGTTTGTGTGCCGCGCCGCGCAGTTATGGAAAATGGGAGCAGCAGCGTGGCGCAGAGCTAGCTCTAAAAAAAACCAGACCACCCATAAAAAGCGCACCGTAATTCTAGTGGGAAATTAAGAAATTAAAATTGATTTATTCGATAAGATCGCGTTCATAGTGGCACACGCCGATGCCGCTCCGATTCGGCCGCATGACACGGCTAACAAAACGGTTTTGTGTGTAAGCGCGCTCTCGCTAGATTTTTGTATGTGTACGTGAATTATTCATGAGCTGGGCCTCCCGGAGCCGCCACCGGTACCATGACAGAGCGAGATTTTCTTTGCATTTGGGACGGTTTTCTTTCTGATTGCATTTGATAGATTGATGCGATTTTGGGGTGGGGTGAGGTGAAGGCGTCTCTACAACTTGTTGAGGGAAATTAACATATTTATTTTATTCTCATCGGCTGTGTGTTTTTATCGCGTAAGTGGCTGGCAGTGAGTAAGCGTTTTTTGATATTTAAAATGTTTTCTGTCATCTGATTTGGATTTGTGATTTGATTTTCAAATGCAAACTTACAAATTGAAACCTCGTGCATTGTTGTTCACACATTCTTTCTCACACCCTATCTAAATAATCTCTAGCCGTCCGTCCCTTTGCAAACTAAAGACTCAAAGCCCCCTAAATACTCAATCCTCAACACTAGCTATGTGTAATCAAATACAATAATACCATGTTAAACCGAAAATCTTAACTTCTGAGTTTCGGTGCTGCCATGTGTAGCTTTCCGTTGATGGTGGTGGGGGATTGAATAGCAGCCCGGCGAGAGGGTTGCGGGCAGTTTGGCACAGCTTTGTATTCACAACGGCGCACATCAGAAGCCCATTATATTACTAGTACGAGTGTATACATAAGTAGTTCCCACTTTATGTGTGTCGTAAACGGGTGAATCGGATGCGGGCGCAGGCAGGCAGGCATTGGGGAAAAAGAAAACACACACACACGTCGTCGTCGGTCGTTGGAGCCCGCGCGGCGTCCTGGACAGTGTACGCAGGTGTGGGCAGCGCGCCACACGTACGCGCCGAACCAGCAAAGACCTCTGGCCAAACCACTTCATTACAACTTCTCGCCTTCCTTCGTCTGAATGTCAAGCTTTTGAAATGGGTCGTTTTTCGATTCAATGCGGTGCTGTATGGGGTTCCTTATCGCATTCTACAGTTCTACACACTCACACATGCGTGTATATGCATTATTGGGAAACGTATGTATATGTGTGTTTAAGTATGTGTGTTTTTGCTGACTTTAAAACAGGCATACAAAAACGTCTACTTAAATATATAGTTTTGATATGAACTCACCTGCAAATTTAAACATTGTCTATAGCAGTCGTATAAGAGTTTTCCCTGAAGAGTGAGCTCGCAGGAGTGAGGTGAGATACGCAAAAGTTTTGCTACATTTTCTTTGGCATAAAGAGTGTGGGACCATTGTGGACGCTAAAACCTTGAATCGAATTGAATTTCATTGAATGCTGACTGCCGAGTCCTTTGATAACGACCATTTCTAAGTACCTCCCGTCGTATAACAAAGAAAAGACATAAAACCGTCGAAATTCAATTCTCGGAATAGCGCACCTTTAAGGGCGACGACATAAAGCATCCGCGCAGATTGTACCCAGAACGCGTGCATGCGAAGTTTCTTGACCTTCTCCGGTTTTAATTGTCGGCCATAACCTTGTTCGCGCAAGCGCGTATAATTCACGGATTATTGTTTCGCCTGCCGTTGGCGGCGGCGTCGTCCTCGTATCCTCGTAGCCGTTGTTGTCGCCGACAACGTCGTCTTCTCTCTGCTCTGGCATCGCAACATAATACAATAATAAAACGAAAGGAAGACTTTTTTAACGTCCTGGGTAATGAAATATTAATGTGTACGTTCGCTCGCAAATAATAAAAACACACATATATAATATCAACGCGAGTGCGTTTGCGTTTGCCTCGTGACAAAGAAAATATATAATGATAATAAAATAATGCGCTGCTAAAGGACCATAATTTGATAAAGGGAACTTGAGACACGCTCTGCTCGACCCCATCGCGTGGGTCCTCTGCAGATTTTGCCAGGCAGCGCCCCGCACGCGCTGTGAGTTATATTTAATTATTAAGGAATATTTTTTCAAGTACGCGTACGAGCGATCCTGTTTCGTTGAACTTTGAGTAATGCCTTCGCGTAAATAATGGGGCTGTGAGAGCAGCCATTATCCTGAAGCTTATAGGGCCCACTATATAACGGCCGAAATATGAGCATTTTACGAGTTCATGTAACGGCGCCGGTGGCGGTGAAGATGTAATCTTTTTTACCGTGGGCCTAATCGGATAAACTCGCGTGTGTGTGGGTGTGTGTGTGTGTCGCAAAGTGAGACTTTTCACGCTCGTGCGCTAAATCGAATATGTGCGACAAAGCAACGCAGCAACGCGACGAAAGACTTACAACCTGAGACGGTTCAAGAAAAGTAATCCTCGCACGTGAAAAGTGCGATAAATGCGAGTGTGTAGTACCGGTGTACCGTACCGGAAGCTCTGGCGAACAAGCGGCTTACGCGCATCCCTAATCTTTAATTACACAAATGCGCGCTCGCACAGTTAATAGGATTACGTTGAGAGAGTTGACGACGCCGACGACACACAAAGAAGAAAGCAAAAGTGGCGGTGCCTGTGCGCGCATTTGTTTCTGCGTGCGATAAAAGCGAGTTTTTAATGCGACCCGTATTTGCTGAAATTATATACAGAAGTGAGTAGAGTGAAAGACTAGAATTTTCCGCAACCGGCCATGAGAAATTAAAACGGGACATTAATCCCTCGTAAAGTTAGGCGCGCGCTGTTTCTAATTAGTTTTATGAAAAACGTTTTCCATCATGCGAACACAACGAAACGGAACGTCGCCGTCGTCCATCGTAAAGTTGGTCGCACGCGTTGCCCACGCTCCCACGCACATAAAAGCACCTTTTCGATGGCGCAGCGAGCGCGTAATTCTAGACATAAAACTGTGTGTAGCACCCAACTAAATATACACATTCTGTAATACACTAGATAGATTCTATAGAATACTGAATATATTTTCACTTTTGCCGACGTTATATGACATTTTTATGTGCCATTTTCACTCTCACAATAGTTACTTGTACTGCCCATTTCATCAGCTTATCCTCAAGCGATTACAAGATCATGGCCACCCACCGGCAGCTTTCCATCGCGCTGCTGCCACAGTTCGACTGCAGACAGAAAGTGGAAATATAGTGGAGTGGTGTGTGGATACAACGTGGGCTGTTTCTAGAAAATATATGAATATCGCCTTTTCGTAGTCGGTGTTAGCTTTATATTTATATAGAGCTTTTATATATGACTGAAAAATTAACGAAAAACTTGGGGTCTGGGATAACATTTTTTTGTTGGATTTTTTTAATGAATTTTAATAATCATTTTATCGATTTAAATCGTTAAGGTTTGTGCTAAATGTGATAGAATAATAATTATTTTGTTACAGCATAGCTATTATTACTAACTTTTTAAACAAACTATATAAAACTTTCAGATACACTTTTTATATTTTAATTTGAGAAAATGGAATTCATGTGTTTTAAAACGTATTAAAAATTTACGATTTTCAGCTTAATTTAAAAAAATCTAGTTTTAATTTAGCTAACAAGCGGTTGAAAATAAAAAAAAAATATTTTAGTTTAACTTAAAAGCTTTAGATTGTTGTAAATGTATAAAACTAGCATTAGCAAATATGCATTTTTCAGGCTTGTAAACGCGTTGAAAAGTTTTTGAAAACCTCTTGAAAACATATTGAAAACTTATAAGGGTTATGAAAACTTATTGAAAACTTGTTGAAAAGTTATTGAAAACTGTGAAGATGAGCTCACAAAAATGCAAACCTGCCTCGGCCTTTAAGTTTAGCATTGACTTCTCTGGCTAAAAACAGGCAATTATTTCATCATTCTTTAAATCTTTTAAGTATATATGAAGCATAGACTTTTAAGTTTGCTATCTTGACTCCATATAGCTCAAAGCTTTTTTTGATCTGCACCTGCTTAAAGTCGATATACTGAATTCAGTAATCCCTCTGTTCACCGAAACCCTTTCAACTGAATTCACACCCACAAACAATCCTTTTTGCACTGCAAGATAGCCAGACAAAAGAAACCCGCTCAACGCACAATCACTTTAATTTATTTATCATATATTCTGTTTGAAGAAAAGATGACTTTTTAGTTAAATATGCTCTCAGAAAACCAATTAATTAAACGGTAAAGTGGTTTTGCGAGAATTAAAACAAACGCTAAGCGAAAATGTATACACATAGACTTGAACAATATTATGTTTACTCTGAAATGTATACAGCACACTCCTGCTCGTTTATGGTATATTTTTAGAAATCCTGCATTTTAATATATATTATATCATTTATAAAACCAGGAGAAAGTACAAGAAAATACACACCCACGTATATAACAACACACATACACAGACACAGTACGTACGTACACGCTTCGGCAAATACACACACACACGCGCAAACATAGAGATAATTTTCGTAAGCTCTGTCGAAATTAAACGTATCCAAGGGAGATTTAATCGGGATCGCATCTTGAGTGCTTTCGCATGATGTATATAAGTATATATATATTGGCTCGTATTCGCATCTAAACAAATACGCACAGGAATTGTATCTTGTAGGTTGTAGGACACATTTCTATATATATATATATTTATATAAATATATATTAATGCAATATACGAGAGTATACATGATCACATATATAAGTTTCTGCGTGGCCAAGCATCTGTCAACAAAGCTCGGAGCCAACGAGCTGATGTTCTGAAGAGTATGACTTAATTTTGTTGACTTAACGTCGAAACAAATGGATTTAGGTACGTCAAGGACTTCAGACCGTACACACAGAGTGCGCAAATATAAGCTATACGCACGCACACATACATAATACACATTGCACACGTATATAATACGCACATTCGCACATATTGGTACTATCATATAATATAGTATATATGCAATAAGGACCCGGCCTAGGAATCTCTTTGATTGAAAATTACGAATTTGTAGGAGATTTCAGTTGATACTGACAAAGAATTAATGCGAAAATGATGTTTTGAATGACATTTAATTTAAAATGAGAACATAATAGAAAAACACACGCATAGATAATCATAAAAAATGTACTTAGAATTAATTTTAGTGAAAGCAATATTCTGACAATAAGTATTTTTTCAAAGAAAAATTGCTTATCAATTATTATTCTCATATTATTAATAGTTAGAAAACCGAAAATAATTTCAAATATAATTGGAGCTGATAACAACAATATTTTATCATTTAATCCTAAAAAACGGATTAAATAATTGATGCCAAATGTATGAAGTACTGTAACGAGCTCCTAGTTCGACTCTGGCGTACACAACGCCATCTATTGCCGTCTATATTGGCAAGAGGCGACATCATTGAATCTGAGATAAAACAGAGATACTTAATTTATATATTTCCATATCCTTTTCGAAGGACCAAGTGCAAAGTGGTATTTATAAAAAAATGTATATATCCTAGTATCTGGCTTGCAGGACTAAGTCATTCAAAAACTGATATTTTCTTAAATTTTTAGATATTTGTCTCGAAGCAGCAAATGATTATGAAATACAGATACATTATTGCAATTGTATTTTTCTATTTTATTAAATATCATTTTTTTCCAATTTCGTATATTTTCCAGATTAAGAGGCTAATCATTCGCCCCGTTATTTTAAAAATGGTTTACATAATTACATTTTTAAAAAAGTTTCTCTAATAAAAAAAACTCTAAATGACAAATTAGTTTTAATAATTTATAATTTCGATTCGATTTTTATTATTAATCCCTAAAATAAACCTCTTTAAAAAATATGTCATTCCACCAATTTTTGGTTCCAACAAAATTCCATCCGAAAACTGCTTTACCTCCACTCAAAACTGCATTCTATCCGCATCATTGTTCGTGAGGCGACCGCACTAATTCCGTAATGTCAAGCTGGCCGCAATTTCGGCTCCAGGTGGTCGATTGAACACAAATGGCTCCTTCGAAAAAAGGCTCGCACACAAAAACGCATTACAAATAGCATTAAGTCACGGCCTGTCACACGCGCATGCACGCTTGCAGCAAAAAAAGTGCATGTAACAAAAAACAAAAACATGTATACACGCCAAACAAACCGCAATCGCCACGCAGCGCTACCGGACGACGAACGTTGCTGCACCACACCAGCTGACAGAACAATCAATCGCACATTCCCTCGACTCGCCAAAAATGCAATTATCAAAATGCACAAAAGCGCGTTCGCTCGCGAGGACAATATAAAATTGCATTACATAATCTGCGCGACGGACGGCTTTTACGGAGCGCCGTGAAATTTATTACGCACATTTTCCAAATGCATCAGTGTTCGTTTACTCGTTGCACTGTTTTTTTATATGTTTCGAAAAGTGCAGTTTGCTTTAAGCCATAGTGCAGCGCATGCAGTTTTGCATATAAAATAAGCGCGAAAATAAAAAGTCCGTTTATTTATGATGATGCGAATCGAACACTTGTATATATATATATATCGTATTGCCGTGTAAATACGAAACTGCATAATTTGTGTTCGCAAATGCGCACGCATTGTTGTATGCAACGAGATTCGAGACGCATCGGCACGCAATCGCCAATTTACATGCCCGTGCCCGGGAACAATATGGAAGTGCGCCTTTTAACGAGCCCCAACTATACATTCAAATGTCTGTTGAAGACAAGAGCCCGGGCACGATGAAAAAATATATACACACGTATTATGGTCGCATTGAAAGACGCTTGTGTACCTTATTGCAACGCGTATCGCATTAGACAAACCCAAAGCTGACGGCCATTATGCGAATGAGGCAGTTTGGATTCAATGTGTGCGGCGGGTGCAGCATGGGCTGTACTGCCGTTGGCTACCCAAGAGACCCCGTTCCACCAGCGCATACTGAAAACTATACATTCAATGTATATTAATATAATATGTATAAATATATATTATATGCGCCCTTAAACGCGTACCCATCTGCATATATGCAGACGCTCGTGAATACGGCCGTCGTGATGCGGCATCGTTATATATACATATATGCCGTAATTTGTTTGGAAAACTATCGCAATTTCGGAAAAGCTTTTTTGTGAGTGTACGCATAGACATAAACACATACAGCACACACACACACACACATGACTTTAATAGCTCCACTGGTGCTGCTTCTGCAATACTTCGAAAGCTCGACAAAGCGCACCTGCATACGTTTATATACGGTGTGTACTTTATGGCGTGCTCACGCTCGGCGCACGCTTTCACAAGTTTTATTCAAAAGGACGTATAAATTGTGACTGTTAATTAAGGTAAGAACTTGGAACTTTCGATGCTATATCTATGTATAGCGTTTTCTGGAAGTTTATTTTAAGTTTATTGTAAGTTTGTCGCAACTTTATCGTATTGTCCTTAATAATTAATGTAATGCAAACGGTTGAAGGTTTTTAAGGGACTTTATGTTTCCGGTACAAGAACTGCAATGGATTATAAAGATTGTTTGTTTACTGTTTGTTGAAATATTATTTTTAAAATGTTTCTTGTAAATTCACTTGATATACGAGTATATGGCCAGGCGATGTATCTACTGCCGCCTTTTCAACCATTTTCACTTGTTTGAAAAAAAAATTCGAAAAATATATATAAAAAATACTTATTATTTCAATGAGCTTCAAATATTTGTTTAGGTTTTTAGCTTACGAACAAGATAGGTTACAAATAAATGCATTAAAACCAAATCTTTAGTTTTAATACATTTATTTTAAATCTTTTTTTGTGAGTAAACTAAAAATTGTAACACATATTTAAAGCTTAATGAAATCATAAATTTGATAGTTTTCTATTATCGAAACTGCGTCAATTCATTCAGCTTAGCATGGAAATACTCTCGGTACAATCACAAGTACATACAAAACTATGTATATATAAATCGAATTATACATATGCCCGGGAGTCACACCATCATCCTGCGCCGCCGCTGCGTCCTTTGGCATTGTACACATTTTAAATTGCCAATAAATTACCAGATAATTACCCGAAACATTGCATACAAGCTCGGCGGGCGCCGGCAGCGGGCGACATGCATGGTACTCCTAAGCGCGCGTTAGGCAAATCAGCGGCAGATCGACGCCACGGCAGCACTGCGTACTTATGGCTGGATATATATTATTTAATATGTGTATATATCTGCATATGTGTTCTATATGTATATGTCTGTTATGTCGCATATACTCTCTGCGTGCAAATAAATTTAAATCCTCCCAATCTGCCACTTAAAACCGCGTTCATAAAACAGTATAAACAGAAGCAGCAGACGCACAGGCACACACACACACACACACACACACACACACACACATACCAACAAACTCATTGTGCTTGCTCTTGAATTTGATACCGTGCGTGTGTGTGTGTGTTTGTAACGACGCCGCATAATGTACGGTTTTAACCCTGAGATTTCCTTATCATGTGCTAAACCCGCTGCCTTCGCGTATTAATGTCGAAGCGCGCGCGAGTGCTCGAGAAGCCAAACAGTCTATACGGAATTTAGTCGTCTGCGTATAACGTATATATATATATATATATGTATATATATATATAAATTATATACACAGATCCACACCACACACACGCTAACATATAGTATACCTCTCATACAATATTCGTGTGTTATGTACTCGTAATTCTACTTTAGTCCTAATCTTGCCGCCTGTGTGTGCACTAGCGAATGTCTTGAGCGCGATCTTAAGTGTGTGTGTGTGTGTCTGTGCAAACGGGTTGATCGCCGCTTGCGCTTTCACACGGCTCCACACAGGCGTCTCCGCCCACACCGCTCATCCTCGAGCTGCTCCACCGTTCTGCTCCGCGTTAAAGGAGTACAGTGGATTTATAAGCTTGAATATTTTATGCTTCATGTTTTCTCTGGCGAATTGTTTGCCGCAGATTTCAAGCACCACGCGCGCAGATTGCACAACATTACTCGAGACTATGACGCCCTGTGACTATGGCGCTAAAAGTCTCTGGAAGCTTTTGGCGCAATTGATTTGAATCTCATATTTAATATGTCTGCAACAGAACAACAAAGAAAATTATTAATCACAAGCTACAGACAATATTTTGGCAACGTCTAGCTTATTCAGGATCTGGCTGCAGTACGGGTACCCATTTATGAATTTAATAAAACAAACTCCTTATAAATATCAAATGATAATCTACCTACAACCTTAAAAGCTATATATAAATAATTAGTGAAAATGAACCTTATTTTTTATTACTCTTCTCCCTCCTGCCCCTAATTTAAAAACCACGAAATGACAAAAGATTTTTGTAATTAGTTTTTTTTGTTCTGTAATTTTATCCTTTGTACACCAATTTTAACGAAATAGAAAGGACAAAACATTACTGTTCTCTATACAAAATTTGAAAGGCTTACTCGGGTCTTATAGAACCTCCCTGAATGATGTTCTTTGAATCAATCATGTAGGGGTCACTCTTTTCATTTAAGCCTAAGGTTGGTCCGATTGGAGTGATAGCACTGTGCTGTGTATATCAAACTTTTATATATTTAAATAAAGTGGTATTAACATTTTTAAATAAAATCGTTTTTTACTATATTACAATAGTCCAACCGCTGTCCGAAATATCGATTTTTAGGTACATTTTATTAAAAGACGTTTTTTTAATTTAAAATAACCTTAGCATATCAATGTAACCACTGAACCTTCTATAATCCAATTTATTTCATCGAAGTGCAATTTAGTTTAAACTATATCGTAAACTCTTTTGCAATAAGCTACCAAAAACTCGCCCAAAACCGAAAGGTGTGATGCGTTGCGAAGAAAGTGGCGGCCGGGCGGCACAAACTTCTCGAAACAATTAAAATCTATATTTAATGCAATCACTCCCACAAGGTCTAACCGCATGCTCATGCCGGCCCACACATACTCCGATGAGCTGAAGCTTCCACCCAAAACGCCTCACCATCCCCAATGTACTATATATATATATATATAATACATATATCTATCTCTTTATATATACTCGTACATATATATATATATGAAAATAAGCCCGCCGTAAACTTGATACGATTAAATTCCGTCGTCGAACACAACTAAAGTTGGCCCCCGGGGAGTGTGAGTGAAATTCCCATCTCATCAGGGTTATTTTAAAGTTGAACATTTCGCACAGATTAAAGCGCACTTAAGTTTATTATATGCGACCATGACGATGAACGACGACGCGGCGAAGAGACGCGCGGTGACGGTATGAAGGTGCTGGTGATGGAAACGCAGACGCAATGACGCCGCACTCACAGAGACGACACGCACAGGATGCCATAGAGCCATCAAGATTATGTTTAGGACACTTTGGCGCGAGATGACGCGCAAATTGTACACGAATGCACACACACATACGCAAATAAGCGAGCTTAATCATGGCACCAACGTATAGTATACGAGAAAATTAAATTAATCAGTTGGAAATGTACGCGCGCGCATTTTCACCGAGCGGCAGCGCGACGTACTTAATTTTCAATTACAAAACTAAAGAAGTGTTTATTTTCAAATGTCTCCAGAAGCTGCTGCTGCTACCCGATGCTTTATTGTATGTTTTCTATAGCGAGTCCGTGGCACATAGATAACTAACTGTACGTACGTATAAACAGTACAGTACACATACGACGAGCTTTAAGCTCTTATATAGTATGAGTGAATGTGTGTGTGTGTGTGCGTTGGATCGGCATGCACAATATGCCCAGCAATGTGCAAACGCCCATGAAAAGGTCGTCTAGCTTTCATGCTCAAAGGTTTCTCGCACAACCTTCGCACACACACACACACAGACAAATTAGGGGCCATTGACGTCGAAGCTTTAAATAAATTTAAATCCAAACATTTTTATGGGTACACAAAGCGTCGCAGGGACAAGTCCACCCTCTGCATTCGCCTGTTCCCTGCTTGCGCGACACTCTGTTTGTGTGTGGGTGTTTGAACGTGCTATTCGTGCGTGTGTGTGTGTTATAATAGTCAAGTGCGACTTATCTACGTGTAGCGCTCGCTCTGCCATGTGCCACCCAACAATTCCCCCGGCTCTGCCTAACTGTGCGGCTGACTCCCAGGTGCACCTTTAAAAAATGATAAACGTCTGCAATAAAATCGATTTTATGAGACACTTTTACCGCGGGCGCGCTTTAATATATTTCGCGTGTCGCTCACGCTGGAAACATTCGCCAGGATGAGATTGATGTTTCAATTTTCGAGCTTGCGACAAGATCCACGAGCATCATCTGGCTCGCTGATGCGTCGTGTCTCGTCGTGTCGACAATACAATTACAATATTAGAAATGTAATAAAACACACACACACACACACTAGCGTCGGCTTCGAGCTTTGTGTATATACATCCATATTGCACATTTAAGTATCAGAGTGTAGACTTAAGCATAAGAACAAGAACAACAATAGAATATAATTCCGAGAAAGACACTCTGTGCCATGCCAAACAAATCTTGTGTCATTTGCACTTAATTTAAATTCGAGACAGCAAATGTGCGGCAAAGACACACGCTATCACAAACCTAAAAACATATATTGTATTTTGTATATACATTATAGATTATACATACAGACAATGCGGCATCGCTCTCGTATGAATGTGTAATATGGAAAACAGCTTGTTTTCGTAGACGTTTTATTGAGGTTGCGTGGACTTTAAGGGATGTTATGCAAATGTGAGCGGCAGCAGTGGTGATGGCTGCTCGGCCGACGCGTATCGCATTGCCTCTGGCGTGTAATGACGGAATTTTTAATTGCATTAAGGATTCGAGAAGGGATTCACACACACACATATGCTGCCACATCAAGCCAACCGCCAACGTCTGAATAATTAAAGAAGTTCTATAAACTTTTACTGCGCGATTGATACGTGCAAATTGCGAGAGGCATGCGTCCAAATGCCAAATGCTTCCCCGTCCCCATCCTCGGGGAAACCCGCGCACACATAATTCACACAAATCTCTGTCGAACATAGAAAGCACAATCCGACCGCCATTAGCCGAAGCTCACGCACACATCAAGTAGATATAAATACACAGAGAACTCGAGTCGATTAAGCTCAACGCGAAGCTCACAGACGGAGAAAAAAATGCACACACTTCGTGATAATTTCTTCCACTTAAGTAAATCTCTAGTTAGGTCGTGATACACGAGTATAATCCAGCCGGGGAAGTGCGGGCGGGGGGCGAGTTGTGGTGAATCCACGAGCATCGCACTATTTTATTTTTGTTGGCTCTAAGCTTTCTTTAAACCTTCAGCAGCAAGTCTGCAAAGCTTTGGCGGGGGCGCAATGCCACACCGCACCACACTCGGAGCATTCTAACGGCCGGATTACTGTTTGGGTTATGGAGCGCGGAGTTATAATGTCAGATGCGATGAACACCGCCGCCCGTAACCGACAAGGCATATTTGAGTATATAGTCTCTATTGCTCTATTTCTTTATATATAAATATATATTTAGAGATTATTTCAAGGGCGGGCGTCGTTTCGTCGAGGGTACACCGATTAAGGGCTCGTTTACCAGTTTTTGGCAATCCGAGCTTTAGCATCGCATTTAGAGCTTCATCGCTTGCAAAGTACACCCAAAGTACCGTATTTATGCAAACATTTAGTGGCAATAAACATTGTTGCGTTCAAACCACAATTTATATCTTATACAAAATAAATTCCATGTGCAAATTCATATCAGCGCTTTTTTTTAGCTCGTTGCGACACACACACAAACTCATTAAATATTTATAAATCACATGCCACAAAAAACATTTAATAATATTGTATTGCATATTTATATAGACATATTTTTTTGTTGTCACGAGCATGCGATAACATTTGAATTTTGTACCGTTCACCGGTCATTGAACCCACCGCGGTAGCGCGCGCACAACATAGTTGCAATCGCGTACATGCACTCTATACAAAAACGAGCGCGAGCGCAAGCGTAAATGCCTGCTGCAACTGTGTATGCTATATTTGATAGATAATAATTATTATTATAAAAAGTATTTGAACTGTATGGAAACCGTGTACAATGTACGTATGTGGCTTGTGAACTTTTTTAAGTATGTGTTTTAGAGCCAAGCGAAATAATAACAGTTTAAAATAAATACATTTATATAGACATAGTGGAAAATGCAATGAGAAAGAACGGATTGGAAGGGGAAGAGGAGGCATTTTTATTAAAATCTAAATAGCACATGCACGCAAAAATCACTATTACGATAATACTAGACAGACCAAAAGCCCATTAAAACCTCCAGCCCAGCCCAATACGGCACAGAGATCAAATGCTACACATATTGCTAGAAATTATGCGCGACCATTAAACGTCGGACACACGCAGGCTAAGACGACCATTAGAAATGCATTATGATGTTCTTGAGCCAAGAGCAAGGCTATTTTCTCCTCGGAGCAGTATACAGTTCAGATGGTCTGCTCATTCCCTGCCAATGACAGCTTTGTTTATTAGGGTTTTTAATATGTGGCGAAAATTCAACGTCACCAGCGCTAGCCGAAGAATATAATTGAATTTATACAGATTGTGTGTTCGCTTACAAAGCTTTGTGTTCCTTTTTTATGTAAATATTATATTATAAAGTTTTTTTTTTGTCTATCATTTTTGATTTTCAATATTTTTTCATAATTTTTCATACAACTTATAAACTTTAAAAAGTTTGTATTTTTTTTATTTATTCTTTTTTTTAGTATGCTGTTTTTTTAAAGAAATGTATCTAATACCAATACTTTTTTAGTATAAAATATGTCTATCTACTAGGGGAAAGGCTTGCAGGCTACCACCACTTCTGGATTTCGACATTCTAGCAGTGTCATATCCTAAACTCCGTCATACATTGCCGGCAATAGAGTAGTTGTCTCTTTCACTTCTGGAGAAAACGTCGCAATAACATAGTAACTGCTGAACAAAATATGAAATATTTTTGCTAAAACAATAAATTGTGTTTTTTTGTGGTCTTAAATTAAACATTTTTATAGACAATTACTTTGTACCTCGTCTTTCCAACGTATACTAATATATATTTACAATATGTTGATTTAATAGCAAGTTATTATTAAAATAGCTAAGGGGTGGTAGCCAGAAAGCCTCTCCCCTACTATAAAATAAATGTTACTATACAAAAATGTTTAGATTTTTCTATTTAAAAATATGTCTAGTCTACCTTTTTGTATAACTTTTTCTACAAAAACAAAAGTGTTTTTATATATATATATACAAATATTTCAAGAGCTTTTAATTATTTAGACGTTTTTGTCTTCAATGAGATCATAGCGTATTTGTAAGTTCGTTGTAACATCGCAAAGGCCCTTATTTTAAATGTAATAATTTCCAACGTATCGCTTTGAATTTTCACTTTCCAACGTGCTCGTCGCCACCGCGTTGC
>JAAAKO020011505.1:0-17567 GCA_010015015.2 Bolitophila cinerea | reverse complement strand
GGCATTATGTAAGGCACCAATATTTTAAGGAACCTCAAAGACAACCCATCTACCCCAACAGCGTTAGATTTGATTTCAAGCAATGATCTTAATACTTCATCTATAAAGACATTTTTGAAATAAAAGTCCCAGTATACCCTTTACCAGTAACACCTATTCTACCAATATTTTGCCAAAGCATCTTGGAGGGAAGTAATACACTTAGCTTAGGCTCAGAATAACGGAATTTAGCAAGATCTTCTACCCTAAATGCATCACTTCGCAATTTTTATTAAAATAGGTTATTTATCACATTCTGTTTAAAATACAAATTTTATTGTAAAATTATAAAAATCCTAATTTTTATTGCAGATGGATCGAAAATTTGTTTATGGATTTTTAACTAATGTCTTACACAATGTTTTGAGAAAAACACACTAAAAATTACAGTTGATTTGTTTGTAATCAAATATTTATTAAAGAATTCATTTTTTTAGATTGGATTACGATTTTTAAAACGAGATTTGTAAAAGTCGAATTTTTAAAGAAGTGAATTATTTTTTTTGTAAATGAAAGGATTTTGGAAACATTTCTAAATTATTGATAAATTGTAATACAAACAAAGAAGGTAAACCGGAAATTGACTCATCGTAAAAAACAAGTTAGGTTATTTATCACATTCTGGTTAAAATACGAATTTTATTATAAAATTAAAAATATCTTCATTTTTTATTGGAGATGCATCGAAAGTTTGTTTACGAATTTTTACTAATGTCTTAAAAAAGGTTGTAAAATAACACACTAAAGATTTTAGGTGTTTTTTGTAATCAAATATTTTATAAAGAATGTACTTTTTTAGATTGGATTACGATTTTTAAAATGAGATTATTAAAAGTATTTTTTTTTAGGAAATGAGATCCAATAGAAATCGCAACAATCTGATCTAAAATTATTTTGTAAATGAAAAAAAAATAATGAATTTCTTAAATTTCGCAAGCTTTCTACATTAAAACGAATAATTAAGACTAAAATGAAAAGTGTAAAATAAATTGTGGCCAAAAATTATGATTTACTGGTAGGTATTACCAAAGAATTCAATTTTCAGTAATTTCATAAATATTACCTCAAATAAAATATTTTAAAATATCACAAAACATGTCAACAAATCTAAAATAAAATTATAAAGGTAAATCAAATCAAACACGAGTATTATTATTTTTTACATCAATTATAAAATGTAGTAGTTTACTACCTATTAAATACTAGCCTAAAATATGCCTAAATGCACTTAAATTAAAGGCAATCTCAATATGGATATATTTTTTAAATTCATTTTTGTATTTTTCAGTTTACTAAAATAAATAAATAAAAATTTACCCTAAGATAATAAAAAAATAATAATTATAAATACATTTCGGAAAAAGTTTAGGGATAAATCGGTCAGCCCTAATTCTAGAATTTTAATATAAGAAAGACTGAAAAAACGACGAACGTATTTCTTATTAAATGTTTGCTCAAGTTGAAGAACAAATTCATTAAAAAACATATATATTTTATAGGAAATCACAGGACGTGCGTTTAATCGTAATTACTAAGCGAACTCAAATTATTAACTTAGATTCCAAGAAGATTGTATTCATCAACTAATTTTGAAAATAAATTTTAAAGTTTTTAAATTCCGAGTAATTCGTTATAATTTTTGAAATTATTTATTTTCCATATTCATGGACAGCAGAGAATTCAATGGGATGAAAACAAATATATTATACTTAATATTTGTTTCGATTTGAATTTAGAAGAAATCTGAGATCCCTATCCGGATGTCATTATTTGGAAAACACATAACATTTTAGGAAGGTAATACGATTCAATGCAGATGCAAGGAATGCACTCGAGCACCCTTCTACAGTGCGGCCAAAAATAAACGAACCGTCCGCCGGCCAACGCCAACGGACGGTCAGTGATCGTCGTTTAACGCACTCATTAAGATTCATATATTTAAATTATCTTCGTTAAAATTTGTGTATGCCTATAGCAAAGGATATGATATATTATATGTGTATATATAATTCGAAGGCGGATAATTTGTTATTGCTAAGATTATTAAACAGAATATGCTCTTAAATGAGGCTTGCATTTGCATTTGACCACCGAAGCCCGTTTGTGAATTTACGCTTAGCGAATAACGCTGCCGCACGCGAAATCAATATAATAAAACCGCCGGACCACCGCCAATTTTATAGTCCGGCCGCTGCACTGCACACGAAAATCGCAATAAAACCGTGCAACAAAAATCGTTTGCATGCCGAGTGCTCCGGCGCGGCGGTCCCCGGAACCGCAGCACAATTCGCGCATGGCCGTAATTCAATTACCGCGCGCAAATTTAATAAATTCAACGCACATTTAAATACATATATTTATTTGTAATAAAAAAAAACGTTCACTTTAAAAGTCATAAGTTAAAAAATGATATATCTTGCATGCTCTTCTGCATCGTAAATAAAATGAGATGTATTCACCGAAAAAAGCGATAACCATAAAAATCAGGCGCGTCTGTGCGGCCCGACGAAGACGCAAAGCGCGCTTTTATGTATAAAATATATACATATATTATAGATATACTATAGTATATATATATATGCAATAATGCAAAAGGTACACAAAAACCGCGCCGCGAATTCCGGGTATTTCGACATTTGCAAATATTATTAAATCACATCTTTTGAGGTCAACGTTCAAATATTGCGATTTTGTTGTTGTCGCGGTGCGCGAACGGTTCACCTGACAGTAACTTTCGATGTATTCTCTTTCTCTCTCACACATACACAAACAATAACAGCAGCAGTAACAACAACAACAACACCGCACCACTACAATGAGTCTCTAAAATCTGGTGTATATATATATATATAGATATATATTTTGTGTGCCATAAACATGTAATCATTATTAAAGAAAATCCCACATTGACTGCGTGTGCGCGCTAACCGATGTTTGTGTTGACGATAACAATGACAGGTAATCAGCACGCCCCCAACATTCGCATATATATATATATATATACATACATTATAGAGATATTACTATGGCCGGAAATTCTATCAGCAGCCGGGTATTTGTATGCAGTTCCCAGCCCGTTGCATTTGTGGTGCATTCCCCGGTCGACCCAGTAAATTTTGAATTTTTCAGCTAAACTGGATTTTCCACAGAGTTTGTCAGCGATCGACTTTAATTTCATCGTATAAAATGCAAAAATGCAAAAGTGCATTGCCGTTGATTTGAACGCGTTGCCGTCGTCGTGTTTTACAACTATGGGAAACTTATTTTTTCTCCTCAGAGAACGCTCGTCCAGATGGCAGAGAAGATAAATTATTATATACACATACATAATTTAGTTTATCGCATTTTAGTGGAGATATTTAGGAGAGAGTCTATCTGTATTACACATTATGTATTCGCGAAATTCCCAATCAAATGCACTCTGCACACTCTGTTGCACTGCTGCACTGCTGCGTCGAAGTGCAAGAAATCAGGAAATTTCCAGAGAACCTTGCAGAATAACAGTGAATAAAGTGGATTTTATGATTATAGGTGCAAGTGACTGTTTTTAGCTCCTGATGCTTGTAAGCTAGTTTTAAGCAAGTTGTAAGTTGTATTGGATTAGAGTTACAGCTTGGGTTTAAGTTTTTTTTGTTTGTTCAGATATCATAAGTAAATTTTGGTAATCATTTTAGTCTATAATCTTATAAATATAATCGGATTTAACTTAGGATATATATATATATATATATATATATTTTATACGTTAAATTTCATTAAATTGATGATAAACATTCATTAATACATTTTTTTAAGTCTCAATTTTAATATTTTCATCATCATTTTTCTTATAGTAACAAACGCAAAAAAAATTTCGTCCTATTTTAGGAGATAAAAACACAAACCGTCCAAAATTCATAATGAAGATTTGTTTTATTTAGCTTAGACTCGTGTGTTTATCAAATCAGAGCCGCAATTACAGGAATTTTAATTCAAACCTATAAATTGACCATTTTTTAAAGAAACATGAAAAAAATCTATATCGATTCCAAATTTGGAAAACCAAGAAATTATTTTTGGGTTCTTTGTGCCCCAAGCACTCTTTTAGAGTTCTTTCTAACTTGTACATATAAAAACAATAAATATAATATAATACAAATATTATATGTTTTATCAAACATATCGTGGGTTTTTAAAGGAGAACAATTTAAATTTTCGTATGTGCACATTAGGGTGTTCCCAAAAACTTCAACGTTTCAAAACGCAAATGATCAATGTGTTATGGTTATATGTAAATATATTTAATTAAGAACAAATACAAAAATTAATAGGCATTATATTATTTTGAATTTCAGCTTATTTTAGTTCAAACGCATTTTTTAATGCTTATATTATTTTTAAAATATTTCTCTTCATTTCACTTGGTATATATGACTATCGATAGATTTTTTGACTCCTTTTCATCCTAAATCTAATCCTGCTAAAACTTGGAACGTTTGCAGCTGGATCGGATAAGTGAAAGTGGGTTAAAAAGGAGTTTTGTAAAACAAAAAACATGATGTCATTAAAATAAACAGTGGACTCGAATTTGTTAAAACAATTACAAAGCCTTGCTATCGTATCTATTCAGCATTTACGATTCTTACGATTCTTACGATTGTTCTTAAGATTTGTTATAGCTTTAAACATCAATATTTAGGAACAGATTTAAGAACAAATTTAAGAACAAATTAAAGAACAAATTTAAGAAAAAATTTAAGAATAAAATTAAGAACAGATTTGAAAATGAATTTAAAAACAAATTTATGAACATTCCATATTGTTTGCAGAATGCACAGTTTTTTTGCCTATCCGACCCGCAAAAATTGCAGGCCGACCCGCAAAAATTGCGGGCCAACCCGCGGGTCCCGCTGACCTCTAATATATATTACCTCTATATACATTATACATATATTTATAATTATTTATATTTTTTTGATTTGAATAAAAAAAACATATAAAAACAGCAGAAGAAATTAAAAAAAAATGAAAATAGTAAGAATAATTCAATAAATTATTAATCAAATATGGTTTTAAAAAGTCAGTGTTATTTAAACAAAGCAGTGCTACAATAACGTTATTGTATAACATAACGAAATACAATATTTATGTTAAAGTTATAAACGAGAAACATAACGGAACACAGCATTAAGCATGGCGAGAGTAGCCCTTTTGTGTAACGAATGCAAGAATTATTGAGTTTCGTTACGATTGAGATTTTTAACATTGCAAAAAACTTTTGTATGCATAATTATATTTATCACCCCAAGTAATAATGAAAAATTAGTTTATTTTTTATAATATTCTATAGCTATAAAATTATTATGCTATTTATTTATATGACCTGTTTCCTTTATTTCTATTTAGCTGCGTGTATAGCTATTAATCATACTGTCAGTGTAAATTTTCATGATGTGTTAATTACTTTTAGCTCTATTTTTTTCTATATTACAATTTCCTATCGACTAGTTATATACATACATGGCGTACTTTAATTCATAATATATTTTATTATTTTTAAATTATTTGTTTTTTTCAAATGGTTTTTGATTAGGTAATCGTATATATTTTCATTTTTAATAATATAATATTTTCATAAATCCATTTCATTGTTATTAGTAATTTTTCTATATTTTGGTTTATTGTGTCATTTTGAGACAATATAGCAATAAAAACGAAGCCTTTTTTTAGTAATTTTTAGGCTTTTATACCAGCGTACCTAATATGAGAAGACGTATAATCCCGTGTAGTACACCCGCCCGGACGAACCGTCATCTAATATCAGGGTCCACACCATACGTTCTAGAGAATTGAGATTTGGAACACATCTTACTGTACTGGGTTTTCTGGAGCAAATACTATTTTATGCAAATCCCAAATGGCCTATTAAAACATCTGAAATATTTTTAGTAGATAGTAATAAAAATAAAAATAAATGGCAACTTTAACTTTTTTTGGTTTACAAAGAAAATTATTTTACGGGTGACCAAATGTATATATTTTCACTTTTGTTTATTTTATTTTAATATTTTAATATGTAGATTGAACTACTTTCCAACAATCGATTTTTACTCGGAAATGCATTACCAAAAAACCAGCTACGAGATAATGTTCAGTATCTCAGTATTATAATAAAAGAATAAAGAAATTCAATAATTAATAATAAAGAGCTAACATACTAATATTTGTAAAAACATATTTCTTTGTATAATTAAAACTATATAACGTTCAGTGGAATATCATTGTATATTATACATTGTATAAGATTGAAGCCGTGAGTATGAGACACTTTTGTGTCTCGGAAATTTCTCTTTTGTTTGATCATATTGAACCATTTTTATATAATTTGAACGATATTTTACGAATTATGTAGATTTTTTTAAACGGATTATTTTTGTTAATATTATTATTGTTTGCTCTAATAATTTATTTTAAATGTCCTAAAAAGGGTTTCTTTGCCCATTTTTAAAAATAAACCGTTACGGATATGAAGCATTTCTGGAACGGGACAATTTTTCGATATTTACCCCTAACTAAATTCACTTTTATATGTAATAAAACGAAAAACGTATTCTTTATTTCAAATTCAAGCACTGAAAATAGTGAACATAAGCTTAAGTTAAAATGTTTATAAACGTAGTGGTAAAATAATACTTCGAAGAGAATTCGATGTGTCAACGATGGCATGTAATGTTCAGTTTAGAGACAGTAAGCCAAAAAAAGATTGATGGGAATACTCCCTTTAAAGGAGAATGAATATGTTTTTTTCCGGGGATTGTGTTTTATTGGGAGGAAGAGTGTTGATTTAAATAAAGCAAGCTTACCTTTATTCAAAACAAAAACAAAAAAACTAAACAAGTAAAGAAAAATATGCAAACTTCAAAAATAGCAAAAATATACGCTGTGATCAAGAAGGAAATGTAATTGTATGTGGGGATGGACAGCTCATCCAGATATAACTAGTGACACAAAATTTGATATATTATATAGATTAGGAAATTTGGATTTGTAATTTTTGTGTAATTTAATAAAATAAATAAATATGGAAAGAGAATGATGAGTTTATAATGGCTTAAGATGTTATAAAGAATTTTAATGTTATTATGAATGGACGAGCAGAATTTTGAGCCAAGACATCATCGCTAAGCACTTTATGTCCCAAGCATTAGACTCATATGTAACTAGCGCCATGACCTAATCATGAGAGCGGGACGAAATCCAATAAAAAAAATCCAAAATGACTTATGCCAAGCTTTTTTAAAAATCCAGAAAAATAAAATCCAAAAAAAATAGTAGATTCATAGAAACCCGAAAAAATATATATTAAGTTTTGTTTTTAATAAAAAGCGCAAAGCGCTAGGATGAGCCTTGATTTTAATCACGCTAACACAATACTCGCATATTTTTTGAATTATGGATTTCTGGATTTTGGATTTCTGGATTTTGGTTTTCTGGTTTTCGGTTTGTGGATTTTGGTTTCTGGATTTCGTCACTAAACCCTTAATCATAACGGCGGTTTGGTAATTTTACGCTAATGACATTGACATCAGCGCCACAAACAAAAAGGTTGCGTGCGCAAGCGCCTTTGCGCTTCGCGCATTTTTATTAAAAACACAAAGGTATATAAGGCGCATTATATAAATGTGTTTTAAATATCAAGTTATACATTTAGCACAGATGACTTTTGCTAATGAATGCGATACCGCCATTTCTAGCACTAGTGACAGAAGCTCCTAATAATTGCAGCGCCTATGTCATCTGCGTGTTGGGCGGTGATGAGACTGGCGCTTACGGCAACAAACCTTATGAATGTATGAAATTAAAAACACGTGCCAACATTCTATTTTAGTAGCAAGAATTTTGAATCTGATTTGAGCTCTATTTGAGTCGCTAAATCTAAATATTAAATCCGTTTTTTATCATATCTATTGTTGATTAGTGTAATTAATAAATCTAAGTTTTTAACCATAGACAACGATTAGAAACAATATTTGTTGTTTGGGGATGCACATAAAAACTTCCAAACTATAAAAAATGTTTTGTATAAATTTAACTTTATTTAAAATAAAATATTGAACAACAATTTATTTGTATCGTAATGCATACTTAATAAAGAAAATTAAAACATTGGATTGAATCACAATAAATACTATAATATATTTTTAAATATTTCTTTAGTGGAACAAAAAAAGGTTTAAAAATTGATTATAATTGAAACAAATAATTATGTCACACAAAAGTAGGACAATTTTGTTTTTTTTAGTACAAAGAAAAGGTCGCTTTTGACTTTTGTGATCGTAGAACACAGAATAAATGTAGAGTGAGGCTGAAGAATTATTATAAATCCTGCATTTCTGCTCCACAAACATAATTAAATTACAAAAATGTGCAGTTAACGACAAATCTTTACTTTAGTACAATGATATATTGAAATTAAACCCACTCTCTAGCATTTCGTTTAAAGTCATTTTATTGAAATTTTTTTTATGTTTTTCTTTTCTTATTGATCGTTTTAATTTTACAAAATTGGGAGGGCATGTCACAAATTCGTATTGACAAGACAAACATTACCTAAAAAAGTAAAATGTCAAAAAGTCAGCTTAAAAAAAAATATAACAGAATTTATCAAAATCTTACCAGTTGTTTTAAAATTGCCAGATTAAACTTCCTTACCGCAGCCTCACACTTGAACACCAACATAAACTGGGCGTGGATCTTGTTGACCGATATTTTGCATGAATGGAGGTGTTTTGCCTTTGTGCAAACATTTCAATAATTTATTCGAGTTAATTATATATTAAGAATCATATATATTCTCTTACTAATTTACTCATAAAACACGCACACGCGCAGACACACGCCATGTCATGGTTAAACGATATACTTGCCGTGCGGCAACTGTCGACGATACATTTAGTCTCGAAATAATTTATTCAGGTAGATCTCAAAGTGATTAGTGCGAAACAAATTAATTTCCATTCTCAACAGTACAAGTGTGTGTGTGTGTGTGTGTGTGTTTAATATTATTTGCAACATAATTAACGAGTCTGATATAATATGTATTTAAGTATATGCTATATATATATATGTTTCTCGATTTCAAATATAGTGTAAAATCAGGCATGTGTTTCGAACGTTGATGTATTAAGATTACAATCCAACGTATATAAACTATATAAATGAATCATAGTTATACATTATAATAAAATACATGCATTACTTGTACTATAATAGTATATTATTATTATTATATATATTTATTATAATATTATAGTATATATAGAAGTCCAATATCAATATCGCGCAAATGTGGGAGTTTCGCATAAATTTCATGCCGGCGCCAGTGCGAATATGTTGCGCAAAACCACAATCATAAATAATATTGAAAAATTATGTATTTTGTCTTTGATGCCGAAGTGTGATGTGTTCATGTTTTATAGTTCTTAGACATGATTCGTGTACGCGCATGCGCATACGCTTTGTATAGCCACAGAAACAATATAGTTTATTGTTTATATTATTAGTACATCGGCATATATAAACAAGTTCAGCGGGGGCATAAACAATTTAAAATACATGCACATATATGATGTATGTATGCGTATATATTTATCATTAATGTCCGTTCATCTTAAGGCTCGATTTCAAATTGGAAGATATGAATAAATCCCGAAAGTCATACGAGAGACGTCTAAATTAGGTATTTAGAAAAGACAAGCTAATTAATACTTTCTGGATTGATTGTAGCCAGTAGAATATTTAATTTATATATTAAATGCATAAAACCCAAATTTTGAAAATATTTCTTATATATTGTTAATCAGAAAACATTTAAAATAATATATGTTTAAGCTATTATTATAACTAAAAAGCAGACATTTGCAGCATTTTAAATACTTTTATTTTAATTGTATTAAAAATACTAGTATTTCAAATATAATTTATCGCTTACCATCAACGGAGACATACAAACCAGCCCACACCATATAGCCGACGCGCTTAAATCATATTTTAGCTATGTATCAAGCTCCGAAAATTACAGTAGCACGTTCCAAAGGTTGAAAGAGCGCCGAGAATCGAAGACACTAAACTTAGACAGCCCCAATACCGAATGATTCAATCAAAAAATCACGATGTTTGAGCTCGAAATAGCCCTGCGATCCTGTAAAGGATCATCGCCTGGTCCAGACGGAATACACTATGAAATGCTGAAGCACCTTTCCAAACCAGCCAAATCTACTATTCTTGACCTTTATAATAATATCTGGATGAAGGATTCATTTCCTGACTCTTGGAGAAGGGGTACGGTTATTCCAATCCATAAACCGACTAAAGATCCAAAACAACCAGCCAGCTATCGCCCGATAACTTTAACCAATTGCCCGTGTAAAGTTCTTGAAAAAATAATAAATAATAGATTAGTCTGGACTCTAGAAAATCGTGGTCTATTACACAAAAACCAATACGGATTCAGGAGATCAAGATCTACAACAGACAATTTACTACACTTAGAGCACAACATTCAAAACGCCTTCGCAGTAAGGGAGCATTTAACAGCAGTATTCTTTGACCTGGAAAAAGCCTATGACATGACGTGGCGACATGGAATTATTGAACAGCTCATTAACTGGAATATAAAAGGACACATGGCCCATTTCATCCGCAACTTTATAAACAGCAGAATATTTCAAGTACAAGTGGCAAACGAAATGTCTACAAGCTATACATTAGAAAACGGAATACCACAAGGATCTGTAATTTCTGTAACATTGTTCTTGATTGCTATTAACTCTGTCACAGAAATTATCAATCCCAGGATGGAAATATTATTATACGCTGATGACGTCACTATATTCATTAAAAGCAAGGCAAAAGACAATCCTCAAATTATCTTACAGCAAACTGTAGACAAAATAATCGAATGGACAGAACTTAGAGGCTTTCGCCTAAGCGCTACAAAAACGTCCATGGTACACTTTTGCCGACTACGAAAACCACATCAATTCTACTAATAAACGGACAACAGATACAAACAAAATCTCAACAAAATTACCTTGGATTGATTTTTGACCAAAGGCTCAACTGGGAAGCTCACATCAAAGAACTGAAAAAAAGCATATTCGAAATTAAGAATAGTAAAAGCTATATCACACACCACCTGGGGAGCCGAAAGGAAAAACAATGCTCAAAATTCATGAAATGAGCACTCTCCCTGTGCTAGATTATGGAAGTGTAGTGTATGCATCAGCAAAACAATCTACTCTCTCAAAACTGGATGCTGTTCACAATACAGGTGTTCGTTTATCCACCAGAGCCTTTAGAACGAGTCCTGTAAATAGTAATTCGTTACAGTATTCGTCGGTATTCGCTGTTTTATTTAATATTCGCGTTTTTTTTTAATATTCGTGATTTTTTGTAATATTCGCGGTTTTTTGTAATATTCGCGATTTTTTGTAATATTCGCGATTTTTTATGGATATTCGCAAATACAATTTAAATTGGTGAATATTTTTGTAAAATTTTAAGAATTTGTTGTATATATACATACAATTCTCAGAATTTTTTCCTGATTTTTTTTTCTAAAAATCCATTTTTAATATTCGCAAAAAATAATATTTGTGAATATATTTTCGATATTATTAATATTTTGTATAATATTCGTGTTTTTTTTTATTCTTCATATTTTTAAACATTTTCGCGCATATTGAGATGATATTACTGTATTTTTAAAATATTTAAGATATTTGCAATATTACTAATAATATTTGCGATATTATAGGTATTATCCGGTATTATCCAATGTTTGTATATCATATTATACGGGAGAGGATATGCCTCGAGGCATCGCTTCAATGTCATATTAAACATCCTGCAAAAAAATGAAGTTCTTCTTTTTTGTTTGGGAATATATTGCAATTTAAGTCTTAATGATTAGAATAATAAATTACCAAACAATTGTAATTAAAACTTTATTAAATTTCATTATGATTCTTTAGCAAAAAAATATTAAATTTACTATAAGATTAAATTACACTTTCCAAACTATATACATATTTTTTATATATATAAACCATGGGTATTAAATTACAGTTATTACTTCTTACACAGATTTTCGTTAGTTGTATTGACTTTAAAATACTTTTCCATTGACTCTTTTCAAAAGACATAATTAGTCGAAAGAATTTGTTTACACTTTCCAAAAATTACAAATATAAATAAATAACCTCTTGCAAATCAACGAAAAACCAAAGTGCGACTGGCGCGGATTTACACAAATAGAACGGCACCGCATTATCCAATTGGAAAACTCACGGTCGCGTTTTCCGCTTTACCGGTTCCGATTTTCTACATTGAGCTTGAAAAACTAAACAAACAAACATATCATCGGAACGCTGCCTTCGTTTATTTTGAAATGCCGCGAGCGCGTGCGCCTTTCTTCTCTGTGTATTAAGTTAAACATATATTATACATATATTTTATATATATATACATTTATACAAAAGAGATTTGGTAACAAAAACCGAAAAACGCTCAACATAGATTTTAATATACATTTTCGCGCGCGATTTGTTTATTTTGTTTTGTCTGATCTTTTGACACAGGCCCCCCATAAATAAGATGCATTCCGTGAGTTTGTGTCTCAGGATTGCGTGTATATATATAGTATACGCATGTATCGGATATACAACACGTACAGTGCGTGAACGCGTGTCACGTCATTAGGGATGCGCGCGCACCCCGCGCGCAATGCCGTCAAAGGGATGTTCTCTAATTGTGTTAACACGTGAGCGTGTGATTCGAGGGCACGTCGACAAATTGAGCGCAACCAAATTTAAGATGAAAATAACCATAATACAATATATCATGGAAGTGTTAAAAGGATTAGGGGTGTTCGACTTGCGTTCGTCACCTGGGGACCCAAAAGCGGAAGGATGCGCGCGCGTGTGCTAATGGTGTGCCGCCTTCGTTTGAAATTGATATGTTTTTAATAAATGCACATGCAACATGCTGCACATTATGCCAAAGCATGCATGCACACACACACACACTCAAAATGTCATTGGAAGAAGCAACCCTTTGCATTTGCTCATAAATATTGAAGACTATATTGCACATCCTTGCGTGAAAGCTCCCTCACATCGTTTTCCGCTGATGCATTTTGTGAAATAGCCCGTATCCATTAATTTAAAATATATACGATTCTGGAATCGCATCTCGGATTACGTATCGTGTTATGCGCGTCGTGCATCAATCACGCGTTTACTTATTGCTCGGCGCTCGTGCGCGCACTTATCCCAGAATATAATCTGTTTATTTGTATATATGTATACACAAAAACATTATACACATACATACAATTTACTATACTAAGAAACGCTATATAAACTATATATATAGATCCGAATATTCATAGTATTTCTTTTTTTCAATTCTATTGTTATATAACTTATAAAGATAGATATAATATACTATAAATATATATATAGTTAGCTATGCAGACATTCAAGATGCTGAGGCGGCTTCCTGTTGTATACATATATATTTTATCGATTTGGTGGTCATATAACTATGCATCTACACATATTTATATATATATATACAAACATAATTGCACTTGAACACTGAGAACATCTCAATTGTGATGGCTGTTCGGTGAAATTAAATAAATAATCTATTGTGTGTGTGTTTTTTTTTAATTTCCGTGACTGGCTTTCAGTCATGTACAATTGTACACTGTATACATATACAAATAACATATCAATAAACATATAGATAGATACATTCGTTTTATTGTGTTTTACCGCGCTAGTTACACGGTGAAGGCAGGTTTGGGTGATCACATTCATATATTATTTAAAATAAGTTATGTTTTAAAAATTGGATGGGCCGAAAATCGCAATGCTTTTGATAATTTGTTTATATAAATATAATATTAAAAGCATTGCGAATATCTTAAAAATACGTTTAATAATAATACCGTAATCCCTATTATTAGGGACATATTCAGATTCACTTCCGTAATATATACCAAATTGGTATAATTACAATGTAATTTTTCCTGCTTAGTCCCTAGCTTGTTTTTTTGCTTGTTTGATTACATTACTTTACATTACATTGAATAATACCGTATAATAATTATAGGTATCGCAAATATTACTAGTATTATAGCAAATATCTAGAATATCTTTACTAAATTATTATACAGAAATTATTTTCGGCATAATTTCTTTACCGAGAATGATCAATCAAAAATATTTGTGGTCTTTATTGTTCAAAATGTGGTCAACCGATTACTGCAAGAAAAGCGAGGGTGGCCAATCCAAATTGTTAGTTATCAAAAAGTGGTCAATCAATTGCCGCAAAAAAACACTTTTTCTATTTAAGTACAGTTGGTACCAAAATTATTTTCAAAATAACTTTTTAACCGAGGGTGGTCAATCAAAAAATGGTCAATATAAAAAAACACGCTGGTGCAAATATGCAAATTGGCAACTAGACCGTTTTTTCAAAATATCTTTTTAAGCGAGAGTTGTCTATCAAAATTATCAGTGGAAGTTTGTGTTCCAAAAGTGGTCAATAGAATACCGCAAAAAAAACTTTTTCGATTTATGCAAAGGAGCTGGATGGGATCTGCTGGAAGGTGTTCCTTAATCTTGCTTGAATATAAGCTTCATGCTGTTGTCTCAAATATTGTGCACCATCAATGTTATAATGAACTCTTTTTTAAAAAAAAACCTTCGTGTTGAAGTAAAAAAAGGTATTCTCGAATTTCCCGAAATTCTCGTAATGAGTTTTTTAGAGATTCGGGAACAACAGCTACAGCTACGACCGGTGTATTTTATTGTGGACTGAATATGGCCCGTAGCGCTTGATGTGCTGTGTATTATCTAAACTTTTGGCCATAAATATAAATATAAAATTTTCTAATGCGAAAATGATGGCTAAAGAGTATTTTTTTTCTGCTGCAGACAGAGTGCTAGATACGATTACACAGGTTTTTCTATTCCATCTACCAAATGTGATAACGCAGCTCCTACACCATATGGGATTGCATCAGTCGCCACAATTATTGTTTTTTTTTTGGATCATACAACTACAATAACTTAATGTTCAGCAATAATTCTTTACTTTTTTTGAATGCATTATGACAATCATTTGACCAAAACATATTATTTATCTTTGCATAGTAAATAATAAAGACACTTAACTCTACTGACAAATTTGGTATGAATCTTCCGTAATAATTTAAAAGACCTAAATATGACTGTAATTGACTTATATCTTGTGGTACCGGGGCATCCACTATGGCTTTAACTTTTGACGAATTTGGATTTAAACCATTTTTTGAAATTATATGACCTAAATACTCCACTGGATTTTACTAAAAAAAAAAAATATTTATCAAAATTTATATTCACATTATGTTCTTCTAGACGTTTTAATACTTGAAATAATTTAGACTTACATGACTCTTCGGTTGTACCACCGATTATTATTTCATCTAGAAAAGCTAACACATCTTCGATTCCCGCTAAAATTTGATCAATGACACTTTGAAAAATACTAGGCCAATTTTTAATACCTATAGGTAATCTTGTATACTGGTGTATACCCTTAAACATATTTATTGTTAAATGTGGACATGACTCTGGGGACACCATTAATTGTAAATAAGCTCCCTTTAAATCAATTTTAAAAAAAATAACACAATTTGAGAGCTTTGAAAAATATCTTCAATTTTGGGTATCGGGTAATGCTCAGTTTCTATGCATTTATTTAAAGTTACTTTAAGACTTCTGTCGGATTTTGGAACGAGCACCACTGGAATAGCCCATCTTGATTTTTTTTTTACCTTAACGACTTTTTTTCTACTTAACTTGCTATTTCATTTGCAAAAGAATCACGTAATTTATAAGATACATAATAAACAGCATAAAATATAGAAACAACATTACCTTTAACTACAATGTCAGCTGTAAAACCTCTAATTGGTTCCGTATTTATGATATATAATTTTGGGAACTTATCTTTTAATTCATTATAATTTTTTTTTACTTTTCGCTTACCAAATTCACAGATTTTAAAATTGTCTTCTCAAAATTTGGAATTAAAACAGATCTCCAGTTGGGTTGCAATATATCCAACCAATTTCTTCCTAGTAATGACCTCAGATGTCCGTTTGTTGCAATGACTATCAATGGTAATTCATGTATGACTTCTTTATTTTTAACCTTTACTCCGACCTGACCAACTCCAACTGAATTATGGTTTTGACCTGTAACAGTACGTATTTTATTAGATATACTTGATAATGTAATATATATATTTAATTTTTTATACTCTTCCTGCGAAATAATTAAAGCATAAGCTCTACTTCCATCTCCAGTAGTTGAACCTCAACTTGCATCTTTCGACCCTCGGCCCCGACAAAATAGTATTAATTATGGCTGATTGTCCGATCGTATTTACAGATCGACTTGATTCACCAATTTCTTCTTTGAAATCTGATGCAATCTCTGACCCCTTTTTTCACGCCAAACACTTCCATTGTAAAGCCGGAAATGCCTTTACATGGTGTTTTCGACCACAATTATGCCAATTATCGGTGTCTCTCGATTGGCCGAAATCCGATTGGCCGAATCTCGATGGGCCGAATCTAGATTGGCCGAATTGGTTGTTGATGGTTTTACCTTTAAATTCGGCCAATTTTGGTTCGGCCAATTGTATCATTCGGCCAATCGTATTATTTGGCCAATTGAAATTCAGCCAATCGTTATTCGGCCAATCGTATAATTCGGCATATCGTATCATTTGGCCAATCGTGTTTCGGCCAATCGTGATTCGGCCAATCGAAATTCGGGCAATCGTAGTACATTTGGCAATTATCATATCTATTTGGTGATCTTGAATAAGATGCGTTGACTTCGGAAGGTATCGATTCACGGCTCTGCTGCTTCTATCGAATTTGTTTGATCCTCTTTGTGCTTGAATATAATTTTGCATTGCAGGTTGAATCGCATTAGATTCCCGTTCTGTCAGCTCAAAATTTAAAGCCAATCCACAACACTCCTCAAAGTCCAAAGAATCATCGTCGAGTAACCGCTGCTGATTTTTTTCCTCACGAATTTCATTGATGAACCGATCCGTTAAAGCTAAATAATCATTTTATAATTTATTGCCGACTGTAATATAACCTTAGACTCTGATGATTTGGTTTTTTGACTTTCAGTCCCGCTATGTATATCAATCTTTGATGAATTTTTTAACACAATTTTACTGTCGAATTCGCCAAATTTACACTTTAGAGAAAGAGCTTTAATTCTTACAATAAATGCTGCTACTGACTCGCCCTGCTGTTGTATTGCTTTGTTAAATTTATACCGTTCGCTCTTTTATTCCTCTTTAGTGCAAAATGTGATTTCAAAATTTGAATCACGAAAACACATTTCGGGACCCTCAACCACTTCTGTTCTACCATCGTCTCTTAATGAAAGACTTTTAAACCTGTC
>JAAAKO020011494.1:0-17573 GCA_010015015.2 Bolitophila cinerea | reverse complement strand
ATATATATATATATATACATATAGTTCTTTAAATAAGAACCTGGTCTATACAGTGTAACAACTATGTATGGTTTCAAATTAAAAAATCATATTTGTATTAACAAAGTCATGGAATTTATACTTTTTTATATACATATTTAAAAAAAAAACAAAGTTATTCAATTGAGGGTCTAAGCAACTTGATTACTCTTTGCAGTCCCACATAAAGATGTCGCACACGCATGCACTACACTATATGATATATTCCATATGTTTGTAATGACTTTTTTTATCCGTCCAAATTTCGATATTTATAATCCCTAAGATTCTCTAGCATGTAACCTAAAAGCAAAATTCGAAAGGATTCAATTCCGGGAAGCTATGTGGCCATACATTTTTGGTCCTAAAATTTGTTATATTGCTTGCGCACATATCTTAAACCAATTTGGAGGTATGAGCAGCGCAGGTGCCACATATAACTGATGATGATTTTTGGTACCTTGGTACGAATTTTGTTGTTGTTTGTATAACGAGGTAAAACAAGGTTTAACCTTTTTTTGAACATGATGCGGTTCCTGTAAGAGAAAGAGTTTTTCATCAGAACAAAAACAAGATTTTTTGTTTTGATAATTTATATTATAAAAAAAAAATATATATTTTAATTCAGTTTCTAAAATAAAATGTTTTTTATGTTTTTTGAATAAAATAAAATGATTTTTATGTTCATGATCGCGCATGCGATATCGCCTCTTGCATGATAAAAAAAATCGCAATCTGAACCGAGCTTTACAGATAAAACAAGGTGTGCATTATAGAGCTTGAATCTTTCTACTTTGACAAACAATAACTCTGCCTGAAAGTGAATATTATTTTTCTGACGATAAGTCTTATATTTGATAAACAAAAAAAATAACAACAAAATACACGGTGACAATAATGCACAGTCGCTCCGAGTTTAATTCACTGCAGCGCAATCATAACCTTATCCAGTGACGGGTGACACCATTTCATGAAACAAAAATGACAATAACATTATATCTATATCGTGTTACTAAAACAAATGATGAAACGCTTACTTTATAGGTAGGTAAATTTCAACCTAAAATGCTTTTTGCATTATTTAATTACTGGATAAATATTTAAATACCTATTTCTATACCGTATCAAATGTTTTTTAAAGGTATCTTTACAAATCATGTTTTCTCATTTCAAAAATACTAAATAATTTTGACTTTTTTGGACTATTTCACTATTTTTGAACTAAAAAAATATTTTTGTATCTATTTTTAAATATAAATAACTATTTTAGTATATATTTTAGAATTATTTATTATTTTGTCGAAAAGGACAACCAAAATTAAACTAAATAAATATTTTCTGCAACCTGCTTAGCTGCGAAAATCTATTTATTGCAGAATAGCATTATCTCCTTGTAAAAAAAACATTCATATACAAACAAATAAGCGGAGAAATTATGAATTTATATTGACACATGAAATTCGCTATTAATATTTGGTTTATTTTCATCTTTTGTAATAAAATATTTAATATTTATAAAATTTATATAATATTATACATTATTTTTGCTAAATTTGTGTATCTTTATCTACGTAATTACTATCTATGTTTTAATCGACTATTCTAGTATCTTTTTTTATTATGACTATTTTTGTATCTTTATATTATAAGATTTTATTAAGAGCTATTTAAGTAACTATTTCCAATTTTTTAATAACTATTTTTTCGGTTTCTACTTATGACATTTACAAAGAGATGTTTAAACATTTAATTTAATAAACGCTGAATCCGAAACGCTGTTTGCTTAATAACGACATCAGTTGGCACTATAACTAATAAGATTTCCATTTATTCACCCGTCTATCAACCAAGTCAAGTATAAAGAATCAAGTTGTTATCCATATAGAGGAAATGTCCGTGGTGCTGTCATCGTGTCGTCTTCACGGTTTCTGATCGTCAATTGCGTCACAAAGAATTAAAAGTAACTCGAGAAACCAACGCTTTTGAGCGTATGTGAAATTATGATGGACACCACAGTTTATTATTTTATTATAGTAAAAATGCACCCTATATGGAAACTGGTTTTGAGGAAACGCCACTGCTACTTTCTCCTCTGGGTGCTCACAACCACGCATGGCTGGGAATGAAAGCTATCGAGTCACACGCCTTGAGTGCTAGGCATCTAACTCAGATCAAAACATATACAACTCTCCAAAGTCATAGTCAGGCTATTGTGAAGGCTTGATAAGGGATTGGCATTCATTCCCTCTTTGTTATAAATGACATATTTTAAAATAGTATACGAAATTGATGAGAATTCAAGTAAAACTAAACATGTTTGAATCCCATTCAATTGTAAATATAGTGTAAGATATTCGGGATAATTTCATCTTTACCGGTTATAGGTATTGCATCTCTTTGATCTATATTTCTTTAGTTAAAAATATATAATCCAAAACGCTTCCTTAATCGGGTAATACTAATTCATGTCTACAAAATGCCTATACACTTTTTTGTCATACTACTTTTATTATACAAAAAAAAAAACTTTTTTATAATGAAATTTATTCAAAAACCTCTTGAAAGACAACCTTTGCGAGTGATACACAGAGTGCAATATCCTTGTACTCAAATAAATTATTTCAATTGAGTAATAAGAGCGAAACGCAGTGCAAAGAGGAAGTCGAAGGGTGGCAATATAGGACAGTGACACTGGAGGTACGCCAACGGCTTGCGCGCATTCAGACAGACGGTTCATTGTCTCTGGCGACACGATATAGAATGATACACATACTCTCGAATCTTCTTAATACTATACTATGTATAATACAAGCATAATACCAGTCTGAACCAATTTCACAATGAAGGTGAACTTGTACAACATTATATGTAGAATGTAGGTGGTGGGAACTTTGACCCGAGACCATTTCAGTACGAAAAAATGTGTACCATATTATATATTTCGTAATATATTATCTTTTTTTACTTATTTCCATATTTTTTTTAAAATTCTCGATATTTTTTAAAATATTCTTAAGTATTTTGGTATTACTTAAAATAATAATTATTGTTATTAGATTGTACATAACAAATTTTACAGATATTATCGCATAATTATCTCGCGTACTCATTGGTTGACAACCATTTTGTATATTTGTAAACAATGTTAATAAAAAAAATGAAAGGATGCATCTCGTGGCGCAATTGAAGCAATTCCTAATTGAAAATGATTTTTTTTTAAATTATTTTCTTAAAATAAAACTAAAATTGTATAAATTATAATTATAAATTACGACATGTAGATATTATTATTTAATGTACTAATGTTTAATTGAAAAAAAAAATAATTACGCAACAATAATATGTGCTTTTAAAAAAAGGTCAAAAAAACGTATATAAGAATATTTTTCAAAAACGAATATTTATAAATATACATAATAAATAATATATTTGAAAAAGTATAATTTTAAAAAAGTTAAAAAAAATAATAATAAAGGGTGAATCATACATCGATAGACAAAATTCGTATTAGTATTTCTTGTTCAATTCTAAGACAAAACATACTAATAATTTTTTGGCGAAAAACGATTCCCTAAGAAATGGTACCCGATTGAAAATAAAATGTTTCGGTTTTCGAACGGGACTTATTTAAATTAATGTAACATTTTAGGCACCCGTTCGATTTTTTCTTTTGGGTTACTTGGATAGGTGTTGCCAAGATCTTTCAGCTAAGTTATCACATACATATATGATGGTGAATACGAATTGCACGAAAACAAGTCATCCGAAGTCATCCAATGTTGTTTGGCTTTAATTTTTTTTCTAAATGAAAAACTTTGATTTTGTTTTTTGTATATGTTTATTTGGACCTTTAGAATTTTATTGGTCAAGTCGAAAAGATGATATCGTCCAAATGGGCACCGTCACAATTGATTGCCATATGGGCTCGTTTTATGGCAAAATCATAATGAGAAATTTAGAAAAAAAATAAGAGCCAAACAACATCGGATGACTTCTTAGCCCACCTGTACATTAATAATCAAATGACTTCTACATTATTTTTTCAGCATACTGGCAATAATTATCTTAACATTTTATCTTTGGTCAGAAAGTTATTTAAAAAAAATAAAACAGTCTTTATTTGGACACTATGGCCAGACCATAGCGTAGTAAATTTTCGACTTCTCCTTTCGTTTAACCTATTTGGCATCCTATTTCGTCTTCACTTTTTAGTTAATCGTCCTTTTTATCTGGGATATTATTATTATTATAATTATTATTATGATAACTGCGTCGGCACATCAGACATACAAAAAATTGCAGTAACTCATTAACTCATGTCAACCGAAATGGCTGCCGCATTATTGTCGAAAATTGGTGCAATTTGTTGGCGCAATGTAAATGTACCAACAATTAGCGCGGGCTGAGATTGAATAATCTTCGGACAATTCATCTAGGACCAAACCCAGTTCAAAGAGTCTATAAAATTGAATACCTATACTGTAAAGGTAATATTGACACTGAACTGATTTTAACATGCCGTCTGACTACCTCAGTATTTCCACCAGAGAAGATTAGTATTTAGACGGCGGTACACTCCCGCCTACGGATGGATAGTTGTGGTACACTGATAGCTCACTACAATCATGTTAATCTCGTGCCGGAATACTCCGGGCTAGCACCCCACCTATCTAAATCTCTTTAACACTAGGCCGTTATGCTTTGGTGTTCCAGACCGAAGTTTTTGCTATCCTAGCATTCGCAAAAGTAATCGCTCTCTCAAATTGTAGTAACAATCGTTTCTATATTTGATATGATAACCAAGCGGCCATTGAGGCTTTAGGTGCTTTCAGATTAAAAGACTAGTGCTAAATTGTTGGAATGAGCCCCAGAATATATCACTTTACAACAACGTGAGTTTGATTTGGGTCCAAGACCAATCTGGGATCCCAGGCAACGAGAACATTGACACCCTAGCCAAAAACGCAACAATACTTTTTTCAATGTCCCGAAACCCTGCCTCGGCATATCATCAACTCTCAGATAAAGCATCAGGTGTCTCTCTACTTGACGCGCTCAACCTTAAGCGAAAATATTTAGGGCTGGTCTGCGGAATCCTCACAGAGCACTGCAGACTAAAACAGCACATACACAGGATGGGACTGGCCGATAGTCCAAACTTTGGTAAGTACGGTGAGATTGAATCTGAGTTGATTAACTTTCTAAACTAGGTTCAAGAGCCAATCAACGAGTTTATAAACGATTGTCCAATTTATAGTTGCTCACCGCGCGCAACGCATAGTCAATCATTATTATATAATATTTAAATCGACAACAAGAATATAAAAACAAGACAACGTTTAAAATATTGTACTTAAACTATTTAAAATAAACTCAAAATTTAAAAATATCGAATTAAACATTATTTTTTGTGAGCTATTTTAAACAATTATTAATATCATCCCATAAAAATAGATAATTTGTATATTTTCCCACTGTGCGCCATATTTTACTCGGTTTGTTATCATTACATTTTTTTTTCTTCGCAATTCTTTATTACACGAATATTATTTACCTCGCTCGGTGCGAATTGCGCGCACACTTTGCAAGTGCGCTTTTATTGATGAGAAAAGGAAGATGATGCACTCGTGCCGCGGTGCAATGTGCTTGCATGCACACATACACATACTTATAAAAAAGCGGTGGCTCAAGGCGATCATATATATACAAACATACAAAATACACACTAACACGCATGCAAGCGCACACGCATCACGCATAAAATGCACTTTCTGCGCGATTGCGAATTGTTTTGGCTGATATGCGTTGCGCGCGCGTTCATTGTCCTCGGGCGCAGGTCGTGCGTCGTCGGTCGTCGCTAAAGGTGCCCGCGCGGTTTATTTGGCGACGATGGTCAACCTGGTTTTTGTTGGGTGCGGTGTGTACTGCATAATGTACATATACGTGTATTTGTGTTTGTGTGTGTGTGTGTGTTTGCGAATGTGTTGTTTGTTTTCTTAATACAAATGCAATGCATCAGCAACAGTGCAGCAACAGCAGCAGCGTGCAACAATCGTGTGGCCGTTTTGTTCATATTTGGTCTCATGTGTCTGTGTGTGTGCATGTTTTGAGACATCAAAATAAAGCCGTTTTTTTGCTGTGCAGTCTGAAATTGAGATTCAATGACCGCCGGGCGGCCGCACGCAGTGCTTGTGTCCGTGAGCTAACCAATTAGGGTGGAACGAAGATTACTTCCGCACTTCATTTAGACAGAATTTTTACAGGGCCGCGTTTGAAATTATCTAGATTTTAAAATTTGTTTTTCACTTTTTCTCTCCCGCTCCTTAAGCTAGGGGTAGACGAACTGACAACAGTTCTAGATAAATAACAATCTGAAGACACAATAGAAGACAGTTATTATGACGTGTTGGTAAGTTTATACTAACCCGTGGCAGACGGCAAAATTCAAAAGGGAAAAGTACTCACTCCATGTTTTGCCAGTTTCCATCCGTTACGGGAATTTATTTTTATTACCCCATAGAGTCAGACGACTTGTCAGGCCGTGTTTTCTTAGCTTATGGTAAAATATAAAAAAAAACATTTCATTGTAAATTACATAATATTTTATATAAAATCTATATTAGGTACAAATATAAAGTGTACTTCACTAAGCTCTTATAGATGGCCTTAAGGTTAATCATCTACATTTTTATAGATCGATATATATCTAATTCAATTTTTAGGAAGGTAAATTAAATTTCAATTAACTAGATATATTATAAATATCAAATATTTTAAAATTAGAATTTCATTCAAAAATTGTCTGGCTAATGGTTCCTAACGGTGAGATGATAGTGCAATTTCTGTGTCTTTACCTCGACTTCTGCATCACTCATTTCGTTGACTTAGGATCCATTCAATTTTGTATGCAAGAATCGATAAAAATTGATGTTAGCAAAGGAAGGACCTCTTCCTTTGCTAACATCAATAACAACATAATACTTTGAAACTGTGCTTGTCGAAAACGCAGATCCACTTTTATTTTGATGTCGAAGTGATATCCTATCCTATCCTGCATACTTTGAATCTCCTGTATTCACTCTCAAAATTTTATCAATTTAAGATTTTAAGATTTTATTGCCATGGTGACTCATGAAAAAAGTGATTTCTGAAATCCTAAAATCGCTAAAATGGATAAAATTTTGAATGTGAATACAGGCAAATGTATCAAGACGATACAAGTGACACCTAGTATCGAATCCATATACTACAGAATGGCCACTTATACAAATCTCTATTCTGAACAAAAACGCCAGAGCTCTCGAACTTTCAAAAGGTCAAATTCGAAGAAAATGGTGACGTTTTTTGAAATTGATATACTAATAAGGGATGCTTCAAGTCCAAATGTCTGGAGTCAATATTTAAACATAAATTGAAACTTCAAAGCAATTGTCATATAGACAAAATTGAGTTTCCTGGAGACTGCAAGGACAAATTTTAATAAACGTGGTTCTAAGTTATTGTCGTGAAGTTTTTTTTTTGGAAAAACTCTGCCATTGACGATCAGATTGTACATTTTACTGGTCGACCTTATGTACAGCATGTATATGAAAGGTAAGCCTAATCCATGGGGAACAAACTGTATATCTTGTTTGGAAAGAGTAGATTTAGATTTAGATTTAGCAACACCAAACTATTATTATTTCGACAATTATTTTGGTTCCAATAATTATGAACAAATGTGTTTATTAAAGGAGAGTTTGGGAATATTTGATGTTATTGGCTATATTTTTTCTGACTGATCATTTCATTCAAATCTTTAGTTATATGAAGATGGCGGTGCAGTGTAATTGGCGCGATAGGATCTATCGGCTTTTAGGCTTCTATACCAGCGTAGCTAATATGAGAAGACTTATAATCCCGCGTTGTCCGACCGTCCGTCATTTAGTATCAGGGCCTAAACCAACAGATTTTTACGCGGAAAACGTTTACATGCATTAACAAGAAACCAGCTACAAGATGATGTAAAAATAATAAATCTTAGAAACATTGAATTCAATTTAAAAAAATACGATTTGTCATAACTAGATAACTATTTCTAAGTATTTATAAAAATAAGCTACAAATATATGTTAAAATATGTTTTACTTGTATAATTAAAACTAAATTATGTTCAGTTAAATATCTATGTATAAGATAGAAGCCGTGAGTTTGAGACACTTTTGTGTCTCGGAAATTCCTCTCATGTTTAATTTTGAAATTTGTTGTTTTTTTTTTAAATGCGCAAAGCGCAAAGGTCAATTCTACGGAACACAAACAAAATTCATATATACTAATTGTCGAGTGCGGCCAACCATTAAAAATAGTCGCCACATGTTGGTTAATTATTTTTAAATAACCGCCTCGTTAACATTAAAAAAATTTTTTTTTCATAAATTATAATATGCATTTAGCTTGGTCTTTTAAAGTCCACCCTTACACAACCCTTACACATTTTTTTAATGGGGCTTATTCAGCGTACACTTTTAACAAAGTTGTTAGAATTTTTGTTCTTAAAACTGTTGTTAAAAAATGTTGTTAACATTCAGCGTATAATTTAACATCTATAGTATTTTCAAAATCAATAATCGGCACATTATGTGAATATATAGCAATATGAGTGTACTTTTAGATTATTGCTCAATCGTCGCCTAGTGCAGACGTTTTCCGTCGGTTTTAAGCACATTGGTTATGCCCAGGTAACCAATATGGCGAAGGAACCTCTTTAACGGGCCAACGGTGGCTTGCCAAGTCCCATCAGTTAGAGTGGATTACTGGTGCTATAGGCCGCAATCTAAGAGATCTACTAATTTAGTAACTTGTCTCATGTAGCAGGTGGCGAGACACTTTAGCCTGAGAAGCTAATACGATACTATATTGTTAAGTTGTCTCAGGTGGTAGGGGGACCGATGATTTGGGGGGCTTTAACATTTATTGGGTAAGCTCAACAATCATCTAAGAGATATACAGTTCTGATGTTTACCTTTTGCATAATCCTGGTTAGTATGAAATACCGAAAAACCATGGTTGGCCTACGAGCCTTGGTATTACAGTAGGTTGGGAAATGAGCTAATAACTCTGGGGACAAAATTAGAGCCCGTTTTAATGACAGCGTATATAGCTTCAATCATAAGCTTCAGAGTGCTGTTCAGGACTCGCCTTCCGATCCAATTTTGCGATGGCAAACCTGAACTCATCAGCCACAGCTTCTGCAAAACTTTGAGAAAGACTGGTCTGGTTATGACCTTGTCTATGTTGTTTTACATTGGTAATTGTGATAAGTACATATTTTGCACATACGCTTGAAAAAAGGGCTTTTATGCGCCAGCAGATCGATGCTCTCCAAGAGCAGCATAGCCTAATATGAGAACAGAATGTTATTTCGAGATTGCCAGCCGCAAATAACAACCTGCAATGAAGTAGACGGTCTGATATTGTTCTCGAGGGAAGACGTCGTCAATCATTGGGCTGAATATTTTGAGCACCTTCTAAAAGCTGCAACACAGGAGCAAACCAGTGGATTAGTACAGAAAATCCGACGATTCCACCTCCTACTTATGAGATGACCTGCGTTGCCATAAGAACGGTGAAGAACAACAAAGCGCCAACATTTGTGGAGAGTTGATACAATATGGAATTCCATAATTGTGGGATGGTGACAGGCAAACTATACCTTGTAAAAATCTCCCAAAATCTATTTTCTCTCTTCTTCTCTTGTGTTTTTGTTAAATAATTGATTGTTGTTGTATACTGCAAATGTTTTGGGGTTTATTTCATGCCTCCTGTGGGATCAGGAACAACTTCCTGACGATTAGAATGTTGGCATAATTTGTCCCCTTTTAAAAAAAGGGTGACTGAATGAATTGTTTCCATAGTGTACAAAATCTTCTCCAACATTGTTTTACGAGGCCTGTAACCCTACTCTGAGGAAATCGTAGGTAAATACCAATGCGGTAGAACAGATATTTTGTGTACGTCAGATCATTGAGAAGATGTGGGAACATAATCTTAATGTACACCAACTGTTCATGGACTTTAAGCAGACCAAAGCTGTGGGAGGCAAAGGAAGAACTCGGCATTTCACCAACATATATAAGGTTGGTCAAAGCCACTCTGAGTTCTTCTAAAAGCTGTGTCCGTGTGCTTGCTGAAATGACCCAACAGTTTAAAATATCTGGCGGTCTGCGGCAGAGTGATGGTTTATCCACGCATTTGTTCAACAAAGACATAGAGGTAAAAGTGATCACGCAAGTAACTTTCGAAAGAAATTTTTTGCTGAGAATCTTAGGTCTGGCATGAGAGGAATATGGTAGCAGGCGGACGCGTTACAATTAACACTTTCGTCAACTGATTCGAAAGCTCGTGACCGTCCAAACTGGAAGAAGGAAGTTGTGGAAGCGCCCACAACCCAACTGGGGTGTAGTGCCTTATGAAGAAGAAGAAGTACTATTAGATGGAATTTATTCTGGACAGCACTTCGTTTTCTCGGTGGTAATTTTGAAAAAAGGTATGAACTGATATTTTAAGATATAGATTATTAAATTATTTCTAATGCAAAAAATCATATGCTAAATTGAAAGCTTTCACTGGTCCTGACGAAGTTGGAAAGTTTATTAGTGAAATATTTTACTCGCCTTGGCCAGTTTTGTTTAGGGATTTTAATTTTAAATTACCTTAATTACCACAAATTAAAGAAAACTTCAAATATATTATTAAAAAATATATTTAAAAAAAATGTAAATAATATAACTAATACATTATGATAATGGGTTTTTTCTTGTACGTGTGTAATTAATATTGTAGTTTTTCTATGCAGTGTATTGGGTATCCTTTACGTTTACATTAAATATACGTGAGCATCTACTACCTACGATTCAATAAGAAATTCGTGCCTCTAGTGGTCGCAAAGTGCTTTCTCTAATAAACTATTACCAACAATATAATGCCTGTTCCAGCCAGCTCAACAAGCGGTAACACCCGCTCCCCAAGAAAATTAACCTCTCCTCGTTCCGCTGGCGGCAGTAACCTGAAGCAACGCATCGGCCCAATACCACATCGGTCCAAAACCGTACCACCGGTACTGGATCCGGCTATATATTTAATCGTTTATAGACTGACGAATCACCGACATCAAAGTTGGACCAGTTCCAGTGCTCGATATGTCGCTTATCTTCATTGCGTCCGTGTTCATGTTGCACATCTGGGGCAAATACAATCATTCTTAAGCAATACTATTTTTATACACAAACACACACCCTTTCCATTTAATTTATAATTTAAAACACAAAATAAATCAATGTTTTTTTGTAAAAACAGAAAAAATAAATGTTTGTATTGAATGTAGCTAAAGGGTGTCCCAATAATTAATTTAAAGAACAAACACATATTTGCGTTATTAATTAGACATGTTCCGATTAAGTATGGAATAGAATATCCTGCATATATCCCCGCGGCACTGGCGGCAGACCCATACTCTTTTCACGAAATTTTAGATGACGTTTTGGCAGATTTGCGGCTCTATCTCACCGATGGCGCGTTGGATTTCAGCCTTGAGCTCAGGAATTGTTTGTGGTTTATTGTGGTTTATTATTTTACCAAACCCCAGAGAAAGAAGCCACATGGCGTTAAATAGCTAGATCTCGGTGGGCAGCTGACATCGGAATTTCGGGAGATGATTTGGTCAGGAAATTTTTCCTCCAATAAATGGATTGTTACATGCGCGTTGACAGTCACAGCACTGCCAGCCTCATTTTCAAAAAAAGGACTAATCACAAGATCGACAATTACAAAATCGCCCAAAATCCGCACCAGACAGTGGCTCGTTGGCGGTGCATTTGTTTCTCATGGATCACGAGCGGATTTTCTAAGCACAAAATTTGACAATTTTGTTTGTTATCGAACCAGTCCAAATGAAAGTGCGACTCATCGGTGAAGATGATTTTTTTTTTTAAATCGGCATTCAGTTCATTTTGCTCCATCAACCATTCAACAAATTGACAGCGATGTGCATGGTCTGCTGGTTTGTGCTCCTGGGTCAGCCGAACCTTGTAAGGATGAAGGTGAAGGTCTTTCGTTAGAATTCGCTGCATGGTGCTCCTCGAAAATTTGAGTTGTTGTTAACGATGCCTAATTTACAGTATCGATGTTTTCGAGAGACCGGCCAGTACGCCGACGCACAGGAGACTTGCCGTCCATAATCGACCCAGTTTCTTCAAATTTAATGATCACTCTTCGAATTGTTGACACGTGAAGTTTCACGTTGGAGCGGTTTCAGCGTAACTTTTTCCATTTTTGTAATGGGTTTTCACAATGATAGAGCGTTGTTCTTTTGTGTAGCGCTCATTATTTAATAATCGGAGCAACCATAGATGACAGCTGTCAAATTTCAGAGCTGCCGTTTGTCCAGATAAAAATGGTGCCAAATTTAAATCATGCACTCTTATTGGGACACCATTTACTTGAGGAAACTTACTCCGGTAAGACTCTGGTACCGATTTTCCATGCCAATGCAAAAGTAAGAAATGCACGAGTTTAAAATAGGTATTTAAAATATCTATAATTTATAAAATAATAAAATATTTGCCCTTCTTTAAACATCGTCCGGAACAAGCACCACACCACCTGAACAAGTTTGTGATAAAAAAAACTTTAAAAATACTGTGTTGTCTTGGCATTAGTCAGAAGTAATGGTCGATTGTAGCTAATCGTAATTTTGAGAATAATAGGACTGAGATCGAAAAAAATCTTACTTTGAAATTTTATAAACACAAAATTCCCAAACAGCCAAACAAAAATCATACAGTAGGCTTAGCGTTAAAGAAATTCTGATAAATTGCTGTTAGAATGTTTCCGCTGGGTAGACTTTACTTTGAGTTATGACATCAAAAGTGAAAAAACGCGAATTAATTGTTCGATTTTCTAATAAAAATCCTCGATGGAGTCAAAAAACCATTGCCAACAAGCCAAGATTCACAAAAGGTATTTAATACAGACATGAACTTTGCCAGGAAAATTGGTTCTGGAAGAAAAAAAGGTTTCATATGCCCACAGAAGTCGAAGAATTCGTTGCTTTGTTAGAGAAGAATCCAAGGCTGTCGAATTGGAAATTGGCGGCAAAAGCAAACTGCAGCGAGTATTTAGTTCGCAGAAACAAAGCAGCTGCGGGCCTTAAGACTTACAAAGTACAGTCAGTACCTTACAGGAATTTTACAAAGAACCTGAAAGCACAGCACCGATGAAACTTATGTATTGTCAAGATTCTAACAATTGCCAGGTCAAGAGTATTATACCACTAAAGAACAAGGAAAAGTCAAGAAACAATTTAAAACAAAACAAGTCAAAGTTCCCCAAGAAGTTTTTAGTGTGCAATTGTGGGCTAAGAAGTCAGAGTTACGAAGCAACTGGCACTATTAATGGTGAAATTAATGTGAAAGAGTGCCTCGCCAGAGAAGACTGCTGTCATTTATTATAAAACACAGAATTTCTTCGTTCTTTTGGCCTAATCTAGCATCTTGCCACTACAGCAAAGTGTCCCTCAAATGGTGCAAAGACAATAACATCGAAATTGTGCCAAAGGAAGCCAACCCACTAAATTGTCCAGAGCTTTGGCTTGTTTAGAGATATTGTTCTCTGACCTAAACAAAATTGAAGGAAACAAAGAAGGAAGCCAAAGACGAGAAATATTTCAGAAATAAATGGAATGCAGTCAGCAAGAAGGTCTTAGAAGCCACCATAAAGGCGCTAAGGGTTACTGGAGAAGCTGTCAGATTTAATGTAATCAAATTATTTGTGTTCACATATTTATTCAGAAATCAAATTTGCTTTTTAAAATTGTTTGAATTTTTATAATGGGATATGAGGTTTAAAGTTTGATTTTTTTTTTCGATCTCAGTCTTTAATATACGTAACGCATATGCACAATAAGTTTTGTGGGTATCATAATAACAATGTTATGCATAATAACAATGGGTCCCATTTTGGACTTTACGAACGCGCATTTCTTCTTCTTTTTCTTCTTCTGTTTAAAGTTTTGTATGACCGAGACGAAAAGCGCATATCAGAGGCGGATAAAACTGCAACCAGCGAAATTAACAAAAAGTGCATTGCGCATGCATGCTTGCAAATCGTGTTTAGTGTGTGTGTGTTTGTGTATGTGTGCATCGTCGCGTCATCGTACACGTGTATTCAGGTTTAGCGAGTGCATTTTTTGGTTTTGTGGTGCGACGAACAAAAGTGCAGTTAAAATACACACGCGCGCGCCCACGTTTATACACACACACACGTTTTGCTCAGATTCGTATAATATTGCATTCTGTACATCGATTCGATAAAAAATAATCCCAACGCTTAAGAATTCGCAGTGAGCGGAAATATTATATTACACTTTACGATTTCTGTCTTTGCCGCATCTCTCGCGCGTTAGACGAACGCATTGCAAACGTAGTGAAAAGAACGCTACTGCCGCATCACATCAACTTTGAAGTTGCGTTTAAAATGACGCTCGAAAACCATCGTGGTTGTTTTAATAGTGTTTTTTTTGCGAAAACGCAATGTCAGACAGAATCGCTGTACTGGACACAAAATGTTAATGTTTCGTTTATTTTTATGTTATTTAGCTTGTGTGACGAGTCGGCGACACATTCCACAATTTGTATACAAAAGCTGCGCTTATGGGCCTAAAGAGTCACAGGAACTTTGCAACAAACAATAACTTACATATATTTATATCATTTGTAATCTTTTTAGGTTTCAGTAATCACAATGACACACAATGAAACTAAAATACAATTTATCATTAAATAATCATTATAAAATATAGATCGATTCTATTATTTTTGCTCGATGTCCACTATATTAGTTTTAGTACTCCCTTTAAATATGATTCAATTCTATAAAAGCAAAAGGCGACGCGTTTCTGCGTGGCACCACAAAAACAATAAAATGTTGGGTCTTTTATCAGTTTTTTTACAAATAACGCCAAAACTGTTCATTCTATAATGTAGCTAAATGTGTGACAATGTTTTTTATGAATTTAAGTTCAATGCACCACCGTTAATAATATTGAAAGAAATTGTTGTTGCAGCTGAAAAAAGTACTGATGGATCGTTAAACCTTCAGTGTACAAAAGAAAGGTTTCCTTTCTTCCACTCCATTAGCAGTCATTTTTTGTATGCAAAGTTTAGCTACTTATATTTATAGGACATGATAGAACTTAAGTCACGTCCGATGCCAGAACCATATGACCTATATATATATAATAAAGGCTATTTCACGATAAGGCGATCTAATGAATTCTAGACGGGGATATGGTCAAATATGACTGTTGAACAACCCACCCGTACGATGTCCTTTAAAAGTACTGGCGGCTTCTCTTGTTGCAAAGGACTGACCGACAGCTTTCTGGCGAAATGGATAGCTACAACGGCAATAATCAGTATATTTCACCACAATTGAAGACGTTTTGTGGTGTTTCATTTTGTACAACAGAACTCAACGAAAAAAAATGACCATCTTTGGTTTGCTTTTTTGCCGAATAAAATTATAAAGAAACAATCCAGTTACTCCGATGAAAAGCTTCACGTGAACTGATAAAATTCATCATGAGGAAGTATCTGTCAATCCACAGACAATTTTTCGCCGAATTTCTTTTCATAAGAAAACTCAAGAAGAACTTAAAAAGTTCTCTAAATTAATTAATTAAATCTGCTTCCTGCTACGTAATAATGTAGTATTATAATAATATAAAAAATTAAATGAATAATATAATAATTATAATGAAATTTTGTATAAGGACATGTTCAATTTTAGGCATTCATGTTTCTCTGTTAAGCCTAACGTTTCAAACCTTTTTTTTCAAATATTTAGATTTTTTATTTCTTTATTAGAAATTTTCTATTTGGTACGCATAGGTTAAAACAGGACAAATAAGCTGTTTGTAGCATAACACTCGGACTGACTACTCTGAGCACACAATTTAGAGCGTTGTGGGATATTGCTGCTTTTTTTTTCAAAATATATTTGAGTTGATAATTACATTTAAAAAGATTTGTAATATAAATTCCAAGATATCGAACTTTGAGATTTCATATGAACTTTAATTGTGTTTAATAAAACTATTAGATTAATTGTTTTTTTTAAGAGATTTTCGATCAATTGTTGTGGGTGGTCTAAAAAAATAGATTCTGTTTGTTGTTAATTGATTCCATTTTTTCATTTTTCATAGTATATTGATAGAATTTTTAAAATGACAATATTCAATTTTGCAAGACAAATTGGTGTATTACTTGTAGAATATATATTTTAATCTTTAAGGCAGTATGCAGTCTGCGATTACACTAGATTACCATATACAATTTAAGTGCGATTAAAAAAAGTAAAAGTAAGTAGTAAGCTGCCAAAGATTACGAAAAGAATACAGCTTCAGCGCAACTCCAAAAGTCTACACTCACAATTCCACTCGAAATAATGATTATCATATTATTTCACCGTGAAATCGTGTTATTTCTCTTGTTTGACGTTTGTTTTTGATTAAATTAAAAATAAATATCAGACGTATTCAAAACCATTCGAATTCGACAAGTTTTTTGCGGTTAATAAAGACTACGTGAACATCGAAGAAGAGATCAAGGATGACTGATAATGATTCTTCTGCGGTCGGTGTTACTAAATGTTACTCAAATATGAAGAATTAGAGTACCGATTTACAATCAAAGTTTGTTTAGGCAGTTACCGGAGCATAACCCAGTAAGTTAGGTACGGGTTTTTAAAGTTTGTACGATAAAGCCATATTTGTGGTAATATAAGGATTTTAAATTACATGATGTATACATTTTTGAAATCTCATATCGTCCTATTTCGAAGCCATCAATTGTGTAGTAGTCAAAAGTCAAATATGAGCACGTATCACAAACTTAAAAAAAACGTCATTTGTTTTATTTCAAAGTAACTAGAAATAAAAATAAATATATATTACATTTAAAATATGATCATCTTCTAGACCAAAAACAGCTGACTTAAATAATAATAAAAATCCTTTTCAATGTCAATAAAACTGGCTTTTGTCGTAAACCTTTAGACATATAATAATTTTGTTGAAGCATGTAGTGTTTAAGTGGCCATATTCTAAATGAAATCTAATGTCACATATTATACAGATCTACATATATATATATATATAAATATAAGCCGTATTTTTGCCAGATGTCCAATAGAAAAACAGTGCTCTTGGCGGTTACAGTTTTTTTTTGGGCTATCACTTTTACAGTGGCGTTCGAAGGTTTTTTTCTTTTATAAGCTATAACTTTGGTGTGGTGTGTCGCACAGACGAGCAGAGTTTTGAGCCAAGACATCTCCGCCAAACATATTAAATCACAAGCATTAGGCACATACGTTACAAGCGCCAGTTGCAATTTTCAGATGATGAATTGTATGACAAAGCAATGTCACTGTCGCCACATCTTTATGTCAGACAAATACTTTTATGCACTAAATCTGTAAAAATAACAAATAATATATATATTTGTTTTATTTTTTAAAAG